>JAHDVE020005130.1:0-83869 GCA_022606495.2 Halesus radiatus | reverse complement strand
TTTTTAAATTCATGTTAGCTTACTTTGTAAAAAATATCGCTTACAATGTCTTCAATACGATAATATATGTGTGATGGTTCCTCTGAATTAATGTTTTAAAATTTATGGTAGGACTAGGTACAGTTTGTTCTATTATAGAGGGGGGGTACGAATGATTGATTGTTTTCATTGATATCACTTAAAGAGGACTGCGGTTGTGGACAATTTAAGGTCGTGATGAGGAAGTTCTCATCTCCTTTTTTCGATTGTCCTGTCTGTATCACCTAACTATATCACACAATGAGAGAATAAAACTTCGATCAACAATATGTGCTTTATAATTGAAGTAGTTTTATATAAAAATAATAACATGGAAGTAATTCAATTAAAAACGATAAAATAGAGCACCGTTAATGCTTTCTTCTCGTTGATGGATTCGTAGAGGGCTTTCCTCTACTTACCTCAATTTAATTCAATTCTCATGTAACCAATTCAAGTTTGAAAATTCATCGGAATTTATACAACAGAATTGATAGTTCTGCAAACCTCAGAGTTAGAATATTACAACCCCGTAACCGTAAATATCCACATTTGCATTATTTCCATCAACTCCGAAATACACGATTCATCAGCTCATCCCGAACGTAAAGCGCAAACCGACTATTTGTTAGCATTCGAGATTAAAATCGAAATCTACATTTAATTTGAATATTCTCAAATAAACACTTGCGTGTGTACTGTATACTGAACACGGGCGTCTCGTGAACTGCGCCCCAAACTACGATAATTAAAGTAAAAGCTGGCGTCGTGTTTGCGGAAATTGTTAGCAAAAGCTCTAAAAGCTCCGAAGGCTCCCGATGCAAATGAAGACGTTTGCCGCCTTTGATTTAATGGGAGGGCTTTGTCACAATTCACTGGCGCGTCAGACTACGCCGTTTCTCAACTCGGGAATCGTAATCGTTCGCAGCGACACACACTGGAAGAAAGACTGATTCTAGGAACCAACAAGTCCATTACAATAGTCGTATCAAATTCTGAAAAATCCCTATTATATGTTTATTAGAAAACTGCCTAGCAACCTACAATTCGCAGAAAAGCAATTAGTGCCACAAGCAATTAGAGAGAACTCGCCAAAAATAGAAACGTTGGTATTATCAGTTTGATGATGTTCTCAGTCGTAATTTCTATATCTATCTGAAAGCATTGTGTTTATAGATTAAAGCGACATGTATTTTTTTTTCTTTTATATTAAAGTTCAAGGTACTTACTAATCTTGGTGTTTTTTGTTGTTGTTACCTGAGTTTTTATTCTGCTCGTAATTAATTTTTCATTTGCATCTAATTAGGGTCTTCAGTTTTTATTGGAATCATGTCAGTTTCGAGAAAAAAGCTTTCCCGGAGTTGCACAATTACATTACGGTATATCTACACTGCATGCGGGGATACGATGTTTTCAGTGCCACTTTTACGTATCTTAACGTCTATCTAATCTATCTAAACTATCGGGAACTACATATCAGGAAAAAATGTGAAAAAACATGCGTAACTTAATTGTATTGAACTTGTGTTGCAATGTTTTGTAATAATGTGGTATTTTTTTGTTTAATTTTAATAGTGGATGTTTTCTTTACTTTTTTCCATAACAAATTGTGAACCACAATAAAATTTAATAAAGTCCATAATGTTTACATTCAATTTATTATTTCTATGCATGCTGACGTATTTTGCCCTTAAATTAGGCTTTCTCCCACCGTGCGATGTGACTTGACGAGTTATCGAACACCTTGATTTGGTGATTTTCATCTCACAATTTTTATTGTTTTTTGTTAAATTAAGTTCACCGCGTTATTTATGGTATATTATTGCGTTTACGTTTATGTTTCATTTTACTTTTATTTACTGCACCTGTACTTTATAACAGTAGAAAGTAGGGGACTTTTTTGAGAATTACTTCAAAATATGTTTGCAAATGACAATATCTGCAAATGATTGTCGACGATATCGACAAATGACGTATTGCTTGAGAGTGGAGAACACTTATTAACTATTTAACTAACTAACTAACCATCACGCCGTTTCCCCGCAGGGGTAGGCAGAGGGGACGGACCGCCAAACAACTCGATCTTGGCATACACTTCTTGCTTCATTCACATTCATACAACGCCTCATACATTCTGACATGGCCCGATTCGAGTATTTGATTCACTTGATCGTGACATGTCTTCCTCGGTAATTACATATTCTTTCCAAGTAGGTACCGAATCCAGAGAACGAAAAGTATAAATAAATAAAGTGATGGTATCCAATTTTATTCAAATTATGGTCAAACAAGCTAAGAAGTGCCTACTTAAAAAACACTAGTATGTACATGAATGTATGTTGTATACTATAAACAAATTTAAATAATCGATCGTATATGGCAATCAAGACTACAGATCTACTTTTAAGCATAGATGAAAAATGCCAATGCATTATTTGGAGTTTGTATTTTCAAATAATATATATATGGAATATTTACGCTGCATGCATGGATAGGAAGTTTTGAGTGCCCCTTGCACGTATCTCTTAGCGCCTATCAAATCTATCTAAACTATCGGGAACTATATATCAGGAAAATTCAGAAAAAAACATGTGTTTCTTATGTGGTATATAAATATTTTTTTAATTATCTAAAGTTGATGTTTTCTTCCTGTTCTTTCAATGACATAAATTTAAAATTGTAGAAATTATAAAAATTATTATTAGTCAATTAAATATGATTAATAATCATATTTTCTTTTAATTAGCCATCCCTTAAGTTTATTTTCATGCTAATACCTATATTTAGGAAAATATTAATAAAAATAACAATGATAGTAAAAATAAAAATAAATTTATGGCTATTTTTTTCATGGATTGTGTTTATAAAAAATAAATTCTACGAATTTATTATTTAATATGCATAATTTTTAATTAATTACATACCTACTTTCAACGATTATTGACAAAAAAAATGTTTGTATTTTGTCTATCTTCACGTTATTATTTTTCTATGTTCATCATTTGTCTATTCTTTTTCCAGTATACTGTGTTTCCTTATGAGGGAAGCTGCGCTTCCGAAACATGTTGATATTTATATTTTAAGTTATGATTTAAAGAAAATATTTCGTATTATTTTGATATGTGTATATTAATAAAGCGGTGAATGCAAAGATTTTTTTTTAATTCATTTAAAAATATTTCCCGCTCGTTTCATTGAAAATGATACCACAAAGTGATTTTGCGTTATATACTCGTATATTAATAAATCGGCCACTTTATAACATATTTTGTGGTGTATACATAATTACAGATTGTTTATGGAAATGCATTTTTTAAATCCCAATGAGAACTAGCAATGGATATAATTGAGAGACGTACCCGTTTGGGTACGGTCAATTATGTTTAGGAACAAATCATTTGGACATGTTCTAAATTCATTAGTAATCCTCGTGTCCCGTTTGTGACAGAGGAGAGAACTGTGCACTAATTCAGCACTCGTAACTTACCGGCCGAATTCTCTTGTCTATACCAATTCAGCTTCAAAGGGGAACTGACTAACAAATTATTATTTAATTTAGACTAGGTGATGTGTACCCGGCCTTGCTCAGGTTTTTTTATTTTTTATAAAGTTATGAAGTTGCTTGTCATTTGGGTTCCATAATTGATTTGACAGCGAAAGTAATTATCTCTCCAAATAAATAAACATTCATTTGAATATTTTTTTTTTCATTCCAAACATTTATTTTTTCAAAACATATCTAAATCATAAAGTTCTTAAGTAGGTACCTACACGTCTTTTCCGTTTTTAAAATATTCTACCCAAAAAAACCTTTTTCTTTTGAATATGCAATCTGTGGCTAACCAGAGTGTTTTATCTATGGGCTAACCTAAATAAAACATGGCGGGTTAAATGTTTTTCATACTAATTTTAAAACGTTATAGCAGCAGTTTTACATATTGGATTTCATTCAAACTACTTTCAAAACCTTCCCGGTTTTCGAGTAATTTTCGAGAACATCGAGGACAAACAAACAAACTTACATTGATTTTTATATTTTATAGATTGTACTGGAATCTCAATAATATATATTCGTATTCAACATTATAATAATACTCAATTTATTGGAATAACTTATTGAAGCTTGTATACCTCATTTTAATATTTAATCATGGTACCCAAATGCTAACAATACCTTTTTTTATTTTTTGCTTATTTTTCTGTTTCATGTTTCATTAAAGGTTTGTTAATATTATCTTCTTTAATGGTTAGAAAAATGCATTTATACTTCCGGTACAGCATTCAAGTAACACAAACATATTTTATTTAATGTTGCAGGTAACACTTATTTTTAAACACTCAAAGGCAGCGAGGAACAGTTTTTTTTTTGTAATATTTGGTGTGATGAAGACCAGTGTGTTATCAGAGGCATCTGAAGGAAAATATGATTAAAAAAATAACCTATTAAAGTGGAGCCTGTTAAAGTATTGATCTTTAAACAAATCGTCAAACAACCCTGAAGAAAAAAGTGACTAAAATACATAGAGATTCTTCATCGATTACCAAACATGGGAAAGAATGGTCATTTTCATAGAATATTCTTGATAGACCGTCATTGATTGGTGATACCAACGACAAATGCTCTTTCTAGTTGGATGTTCAATGTTAAAATGGAGAAGAAAGGTACGCTGCACTACAGTTGCCGAGTCGGTTTAACAGAACTAACGAACACAGAAAACCTTGTGCTGCATAGTAGCCATTTTACTCACAACTGACACGAAATGGCTGCTTGGCGGCGCGAGCACTTTATCGATCGTTTTTTCAACTTTGAGCGATCTGGCGGTTGGATTCATAAATTTCGGACCTCCTCTTTCAATTTATATGTAGATCATTCACATGTAATGTATTATTCAGGAAGTACAGCGGTACGAAATCGAGTGCATCGTTATGAATAACCCTGTATCTAGTGACTAGATATGAATATTCAAGTACTTTGAAAGCTTCTTCTTTCTCATCTCCGCCACACCAACATACCCTGAAATGGGGATCCATAGTCCTACTGGCTCTGTGTAGTTTTGACTCCTGTGCGGGAATCACATGAAAAATCGAAACATGGCCATTTCGTTCCCAACTGAAATATTACTTGAAAGCATAATTCCACAGTTATTAGTAGTACCTTGTTACGTTTCACAAAAGCCTTTTAAAATTTGTCTGTAAGTCGTTAATTATAAAAGATCGTAACTTCGTTTTTTTCGCAGAATATCTGATTTTTTATTCCTTGTGTTACCTATTTCCTTCAAGTTACACATACTGTCAAAGTTTTAACGGCGTTCATCGTAAGGTTAAAAGTCACATTAAAGATCAATTATTCTCAACATCTACATGTTGCAGTTTGCGCTGAGCAAACCAATCAGAGCCTTAATGCATTGCTAATATTCTGTCCCAGCGATTTAGATACATTAGCGGTATTTTTTTTTTTTTTTTATATGAATATCTCACAAGAGTCCCAACTGCTCCCAACCGTCTGGGGCCAGTGAGACTATGACATTACCAATTGGGGAATGTTGTGAGGCTGAAGGTATTGGGGAGGGGAAGGAGAAGGGGAAGAGGAAGGTGGGGAAATACCTGGCTATTCAGATCTGGTCACCAAACACGGCCAAAAGCGATTTCAAGCAACGTTTCAATTCTGAATGGTGGTCTTCACCAGGGCGATACTGAGAGTATCTTCCACTCTGGAACGTGCGCAAATATACTATATATTATTTTTAAATGAATTAATTGTGAAACAACACAAATTAATTAAATAAAAATTACTTGCGTACGCCGGGATTTGAACCCGCGACCTTCGGATTCGTAGTCGAGAGCCTTACCCCTCGACCATGGAGGCCGTCAATATATATATATATATACTGAATATATACTGAATATACTGAATATATATACGGTATATACTGAACTACTCCACCACGAGGGCTAAAAGCTCACTGATTCTAAACTAAATATAACTAAAATGCGTGGAAAAGAGTAAAATTAAAATTAAAATGATTCTGAATGTATAACTTTTATTATATATTATTATACGTAGAATTTATAAACAGTTATTTAAAAGTGAATAAATAATCATTTCATGAAAACACCTTGTTATGTTGGTACCATTGTATTTGGGACATTTGACGTCATGTGTGTATTCTGTTTTTGGATTAGTATGGAGATTTTAATTTTTTATTTTGTTTTGTATTTTAAATATGTATTTTTTTAGCTTTGGTGAATTTTAAACTTAATTTGGCTGTCTTTAAGCTCTATAATTGTTGTTCAATTAAAAAAACTATTATTAGTAACAAAAATTAGAGTATGCATGAGCAAACCAATTTTCAATATGGATATTTTAATAATGTTAATGTTCCACGCTATTATTATTCTTTGAGGTAAAGTTTCTAAAAAGGTACATAATGTTATTACTTATGTTTAGTTAGAGTTTACTATGAGTAAAATATAAAATTATGTACGGTTAAACTTATCCTTGTTTTGACATATGACATTCTAACCTCAAAACCAACTGGCTATGGATTTGGAGCGTTTTAGCTGCCTCTGAAAAAGCGAAATTTTGAAAATTATTTTAAACATGAAAACTAACTATAGAAAAAAAAACGAAATATGCTGGTATATAAATTTGAACGTGGTTATTTATAAAAAAAAATTATAAAAAAATTGGACTGGAGTTCCCTATTTATGTCAAAGTTACAAAATTTTTTTATTAAAAAAAATTATAATATTACAAATTGAAATTCATAGTGTAAGAGTTTTGCATTTTACTTACGGAAAAAAGCCCCCCCGTGCGGTAATTTTATCTCAAAACGGAGCTATGTAAAGTTGCCATGAACTTTTTTTTTTATATTGGTATTATTAGTTTGTTACATATTTTACAGATTTGTGTAATATACAATTTTATGCAATATATATTCCTAATTTAAACTGAAGCTTGTACATAGGAAAGGATTTTTTTTAAATTTTATGTAAATTAAATTTAATAATGTAATTATTGAGTTTTGCAAGTATTTCAGTTTTTATTATTGTTACAGCTGTTTCGGCGCTCGAGGCCATTTTCAAACTGTGGCGCATAAGAATAATTCCAACTGTCCGGAACCAACGCATCTCTAGCATCCACATTTATAATAATAATAATAATACTTGGACGATTTATATAGCGCTGTTTTTGTGAAAAATCACTTCAAGGGCGCTGTAAAATATACAATGTTGTCAGGCTGAATTAAGGGTGGGGGTGAGAAGTGGGAGGGAGGTCGGAACATTCCTTGCAATTCAAATCGGGTTATTAAACGGCCTCCGTGGTCGAGTGGTTAAGATCCTCGACTACGAATTCAGAGGTCGGTGGTTCGAATACTGAGGTGCGCAAATACGTTTTATTTGATTAAGTTGTTATTTTACAATTAATTATTTTTAAATAATACATAGCATTCTTGCGGCACGTTGCAAAATGTAAGATACTTTCAGTATCGTCCTGGTGAAAAACCATAATCAAGAATCGATATGTTTGAAATGGCTTTAGTCGTGTTTGGTGACCAGATCTGAAGAGCCATAAATTTCCTCACCTTCTTCTTCCTCTTGCTCATTTACTTCCTCTCCCTACTACCATCAGCCTCACTGGCTCCAGACAGTACTAAAGCATATTCCGCTCAAGAACGAGGTATAAATAATATATACTATTAGTATTTCATTGAAATTCTTAATGTGAAATAACCCAAAAAACGTCAACAAAATATTTGCCACTACTGGGGTTCAAACCATCCACATCATTGTTCGAGGTTCGGGATCTTACCTTTTTACCACAGAAATTATCAGAACACATATTTCTATACCTAATTTTATAAAATTTCATGTAAATCGAATTTCACAATTTTATTTTTAACATATTATTATTTTGTTATTATGATGACAGCTATTTCGGCGTTCAAAGGCAATTTATAAACTGTGGTTAGGCCACGTTGAGATGAATTATTTATATGATTCTATTTACCCCTACCCAATTTCAATTCGTATGGTGCCTAAAATGGTTTATTACCGGTGAAACCGATTTACTGAGAAACCAATTGTGATAATAAAATAAAATAATAAAAAAACTAAAATACTTGCGGTACTTAATAAAAACATTATTTCATTTGATTTTCGTGAAATTACAAAAACAATTAATTTATACCAAATACTTATTTGAATAACCCTAAATTTTATAATAAGTTATTTCTAAAATCCGTTGCAATGCATTCATCTTGTTTTTAATTCAAGTTCGGGGGACATCACTATTAACATTTAAATAACTGCTCAATAAAATCATTGTTTCCAAATGAAGCTCGTTCTCGTCTCTCAAAGAGTTTTTGAATTTTAAATTACCCTCGCATTTGCATACATTTGGATAATAGAATCCATTGTGTTTTCCGGTATCAAAGTTAGGAACCAAAATATTCAAACGAATACATAAATTTTCCTCCATGAACCAATAGTAGATACCAGTTTCAAATGAAATTACTTCTATAGTTGATTGAATTTTTACACATTGAAAATATTATTTTATAAATCTGAGGTTTTATCATAATGAATTAATACAGTAAACAGTTTTGCTATCATAAAACAAAACATAATCAAACTTCGAACTTGCTTCATGATGCATGGTGTACTAAATGTGGTTTTAATTATTATAAGTTGATCTTTCTTTTATACTAGAGGGATGAGATTGGAAATAAACTGCGTTTTCTGATAACGTTATTATTTGTGAAATATCAATTTTTGAGATGAACGGACCGCCCGTTTCTGAACAGAATCAAGTTATCTTTATTTATGATTTATTACGAATATGGTTTATAGTTATTGTATATACGAAAAAGTTAATTCTTGTTTTCGCATAACCTCCAAAATGAGGTTCGGGGTGTCATATCAATAGTGACGAGATGCTGGCATTTTTCGATGTCTGCTTCAATTAAAAGCAGTTATTTTTTTAGAATTAAAAATGTCTTGTTTATTTTCATAGATAATCGAGTAGTTAATCCGTAAGTGAATCCACAGTGAATCTATCTAACTATTCTGACTGCAAATACGTTGACTTAGTGACGTCGCACCGAACAAGTCATAGATTCGGTGCGTTTTAGCGGGATTTATCTATATATTTAGTAATCTAGACTTCAAAAATTATTTTCACTATGAAAACGAACATAAATTAATTTATATTTTCTTCAAACGATTGGTATTCACTTTGTACCGTCATTAATAATAAATGACTTTGAAAATATACTTATTATTTCACCACTTTATAAATATGCATTGATATCTAAATGTTTCGAAAGTGATGCTTTCATCGTCACGAATATATGAATGGTATTCATAAGTGGTGAATACTAAGTATATTTGTAAATTAATTTATTTATAAATTTATTTGATTAATACTCGTATTTAAGTTAGAACATCAATATTAATATAATAAAAAAAATATAATAAAAAAATGGGCTGGAGTTCCTTATTGAAACCAAACGAAAGGAAGGCAAGATATAGAGAGGAGGTAATGTGGGATGAAGTTTGATAGTAAATTGTAAATTCTATTAAAAAAGAACTGAAATATCTAACCCTGCGTTCCAATATCTAGAGATCATAATAAGGACAGTATTTTTCAGGGAGAAATAGCTACATTATACATTACATTAATATAAAACCTGATGTATAACCATTGTCATGGCGGATTATTAAACTAGGTCCAATATTACGATAATATTCATCCCATTCAGTGCGGGTTTTATCATTGGTGGTAGTCGAGAGCCTTACCCCTCGGCCTCCATAGTCGAGGAGTAAGGCTCTCGACTACGAATCCGAAGGTCGCGGGTTCAAATCCCGCCGTGCGCAAGTAAATTTTATTTAATGAATTTGTGTTGTTTCACAATTAATTAATTTAAAAATAATATATAGTGTATTTGCGCACGTTCCAGAGTGGAAGATACTCTCATTATCGCCCTGGTGAAAGACCACCATTCAGAATTGAAACGTTGCTTGAAATGGCTTTTAGCACTGTTTGGTGACCAGATCCGAATAGCTAGCTATTCCTCACCTTCCTCTTCACCTTCTCCTTCCCCTCCCCCATACCTTCAGCCTCACAACATTCCCCAATTGGAGATGCCATAGTCTCACTGGCTCCAGATGGTTGGGAGCAGTTGGAACTCTTGTGCGATATTCATATAAAAAATAAAATAAATAAATATAAATTGGTGATCGAATAAATAACCTTAAGAGGAACGAATGAGGCTGAGAGTGTTATTGTCTGAATTCGAAAACGGTAGAAGTTTTTACTTTTTAGTGAGAGCTTTTATTTGGAAAGAAAAAAAGATGAATTAAATATTTTACACTATTTTTAGTAATTTATTATATTATGTTACACTTATGCGAAAAGCAAGCCTTGATATCTCAAAAATGAGTGCTGCCTTTTTTCACAAGATCAGTAATTTTAGTAACACGTAGTAGATGTGTAAATCAGTTTACACCAATATTTTCTGATTGCACAATAATTACATTTCTACATTTTTCTTTTAAATACATTTCACCAAAAAAATGTAACAATATTTTTGTTTTTCCTCAATATTTAGATGTGTGTAAAATGCACCGCAAGATTACCTTTAAAATAAAAATAACTTGAATCAGGAATGCATGACGTATTGTAATCGTTTTCACTAGTGATTAAACGTCAAAATCTGCGTACTGCAGCTCTTGTAAACAGAGGTATTTGTAAATTGATCAATTTCTAAACACGCACTAATTTGCCTACCAAAACAAAAATAATTATCATCGATACATATCAGTAATTCCAACAATTTTTTTAACCATGACGTCAAAGTATAAAAACTCTTAAAAATAAAAACTCTAAAATGATAAATAAAAAGGCATAGTAATTAAAACATACATAGAATACAGTTATTGAGTAGGCTAATCTATTGATAGTTCGTATTGCAGACAAACTTTGTATTACGCTTTTTTTAGATGATAATAGACCACCGGCATGCAAATTGCGACAAAGAGGAAATACCTCGAATACCAACTTCCCATCACTTATTATAAGTACGATACTCATAAGAAGGTCATCGGGTTGTAATAAAATAAGCCCGCATTTTAAATATGTTCATCTGTGTATACCAAGATTTCTCGATCAGCGGAAGTTTGTAAGAGCCAAACTTATGGATGGATTGATTTGTGTGGAGATGTTCTTGACGCGGATGGGTTATTGTTACTTGTTAGATTAAAAACGCTCAAATGTTTAACACTGATGTTATACTCGTATTTGTGACGAATGGTCTAGCGATGGTTGATTATCTCCACAGTAATTAAACCTGTTGTTTGCTGAGAATTTGATGATAGAAGAAGAATGAATCAGGCAGTTGTTGGTATTTATAACATTGACATTAGAAAAACATAGAAAGGTACAATGAATTGCAATATTTGAAATGGCGATTGCCTATTATTATTCTTAACTAGCTGATGTGTACCCGGACTTGCTGGTGATTTTTTATTAAATGAAGTTATGAAGTTGTGAATTCTTGCTTGTCGTTTGGGTGCCATAATTGATTTGACAGCGATAGTAATGCCTTGGAACGATTATTACTATCCCTAAGCAAATAAAAATTCACTTGAAAATTTTATTTCATTCCGAATATTTATTTTTTCAAAATAAATCTAAATAATAAAGTTCTTAAGTAGGTACCAACTCGTGTTTTCCATTTTGAAAAATATTCTACCAAAAAAAATCTTCTTCTTTTGAATATGTAATCTGTAGCTAATCAGAGTGGTATATCTATGGGCTAACCTCAATACAAGATGGCGGATTCAATATTTTTCATACTAATTTTAAAACGTTATAGCAACAGTATTGGATTTAATTCGAAGTACTCCCTAAACCTTCCCGGCACGAATAAGAACAAACAGTGCTATTTTTAGCAAATCCGGTTAAGTAATTTTCGAGAAAATCGAGGACAGACAGACAAACATTCTTTTTTATATATAGAGATGAAGAGTAAAAAATAAAAACATTGAAATTTTAGTAGAGTTCTCCTACTTTAATACCGCAATAGGGTCGACTACGACGTAAATTCCATTGAGCTCACCAACAATCTGTTATATTTCATACCTGATGATAACAGGATAAGTTCTAATACTAGCATCAAGATAATATTTGTATTCTATTCAATCACTGAACACATAATTCCAAGAAGTGTCATCCATATCGAATGAAAGAAAACTGATTCAAAAATGATTGATCAGTTTCGCTAGAAGTGAGGAAAGAATGTTGTTATTTTGGTTACGCAGACACGCCCATAGCGCACTTCTGACAGCATATTTCCTCAGTATATTCCTATTATAATTCAATATGCGCACTTCTTATCATCCTCTCCTTTTCCACACAACACGTTCTAGAATCAGCCACTTCACTCATTCTATCTTCGGCTTATCTGGACTTTATTACCTCTTTTCTATGATGGATGGATTTCAGCCTCAGTAGCTATTCGTACATACTCCAGTTCCCGGGTCATTCATCACTCAGCAGTGGTCGTAATGTTCCGAAATCGTTTCGACATTCCTGAATACTGAAATTGTGTGCAATGAAAAAAATATTAATTCCACTTTTTTTGAAAGAATGCACGTACTATCATTGTATTTATTAAAATTACAGAATTAATAGGACAATATTTTACTGTTTTTTTAGTAACCGGCTTCATCTGAAATTTGCAAAACTCTATTCGGATTATTCAAAATTATTTAGCGTTGGGACGCTTAGATGGTTTGGGAATGCAGAGCCAATGGACGAAGAAAGGAGTGTGAGAAGAATATATGACCTGAATGTGAATGGAAGAAGAAGCCGAGGACGGCCGAGGAAGACATGGTACGATCAAGTGAAACAAATACTTGAGTCGGGCCATGTCAGAAGTCGGAATAATAGAAAAGAATGCATGAGACGATGCATGAATGTGCATGAAGCGAGAAGTGTATGCCAATATCGAGTTGTTTGGCGGTCCGTCCTTCATGCCTACCCCTGCGGGGAAACGGTGTGATAGTTGGTTAGTTAGTTTATCAATTAACTAATTAATCAATTTTCTTTGGCACCCCACTGTAGAATTTGGCAGCCCCTCTGGTCTGAAGCCTGTTACAATCCGTTTGATAGATTCGCCTATCGTAACATTCGGATTGCAATCTTTGGAGAACAGACGTTGGGTGGGAATTCTGTCCTATTTCTACCGGTATTTCAATGGAAGATGCTTCGAGGAACTAGCTTTCATTGATCCCTTGGGATTAGGCCGAACGTATGCCCAATATTTGAACATGGTTGGGTTAGGTTAGGTTAGGTTATTGCATGAGAACGGCTCGCATCCTTGATTTCAACAGGTCGGCTGTGAAATTTACCGGCCTTTGTGTTTCGTCCTTCATATAACATGTGCATCTACAAGACCCGTGTTCACTACATCTTATCTTCCAAAATACTCTCCACACAGCATCCCGAAAGATGGCATAGATCCTAGAGGTAATTATCGTATATTCTATACGTCGTATGGAGTTAATCTAAATAAAATTCATAGATTTGCATATTATCATAATAATAACTGGTTTACATTGTTCTTCTTTTATTACAAGTTAAAAAAAGTCATGATGTCCTCACATAAATTACCCATGGTGAGGATTTTATTTACGTAATATTGCATTAAATTATTAAAATCTTAATAAAATTGATGAAAGAATTGTAATATGAAGTGTTTTAGGTGCGGTTTTGTGATTTCTGTGTAAGAAATAGAAACTGCGTTATGAGCTCAAAATAGTTCCAAATTTCATATTAAAACACTATTTAAATTTCATGATGCCAGAACTTAGCAATAAATAGCTTTAATTGAAATAAACAGATTTTTAGCTTTATTCGATGATAGGTTAATTCAAATGCTTGATGTTCTTATAGCCAAGCAATTAAAAAATACAACATAAAATTTCAATTCCACTCTTCAGATTACCGACCAGACTACTCTGAAATTATACACAACGGTAATATATAATCTCAGTTAATTTTGTTTATAACAGTTTCGTTCTGCAGAATTCAAAATGCTATTTCTGAGATCAATAAGCTATTCTACGCATTATCTTAACAGTTTCCACAAATAAGATAAACACAATAATTTGTTTATTTATTTTACAATCACGATACATCTGCGTAATTCATTTGCTTTTACAAACATACGATAAACGGAAGTTTTAAAATTATTTAACGGTCTGACGCAAATGAAATTCTATTCGAATAGATAGGAAAATATTTAAGGTTTCAAAATACAAAAATTATCACACTGCAATCTTTTGAATTCCGTATGATATACATCCTAGAATCTTAAGCAAAACGTTCAAAATTACCTTCACTGATTTTAAAACATCACTTATTTTCAGAAATTTTCACATGTATTTCATAGGATTAAAAAGATTACTATAAAGTGTAAATTTGTCATATAGAAAAATGTATCAAGGTAGAACGATCGTTACATTAAAAATAAAGAATCACAATTTTATGAAGAAAAATACATTTTCATCAAAAACTCTTTAATTTTCTTCGATGGTTGGTTTTTCTTAAATTTTGACTGAAATTTATTGAAATCGTTGTAAACAAAAGTTATCTTTTTTCTTTAAAAATAAATTTCTAAAGATTTTTAGGACGTATCTAAAAAATCTTCATACAAATACGGTTATTTTTATTTCATTTCTATAAATTTGTTTTTGACTTCAATAACATTAATAAAATTAAATTAATTAAAAATTACTTTATAATCACCACTTAATATATTAATAGAGTGGTGATTACAAAGTAAATATTAATTCGTTTATCGATAATGACGCCACAAACTGAATACCAATCTTTCGAAGAAATTATTCATAAAATTGTTCCTTTTTTAAATGTTAGTACACCAGCATAATAAAAAGTCACGAGCCGCCACTTCTTTACTGTTACTTGTATGCTAATGACATACGTTGTGCCATATATTTTCCAAAAAAAAATAAAAATAAAAAAGCTATATTTGAGCTTTGTGAAACATTGTTTGCATTTATTCAAGTTCAAAGTAATCTGTTCGGTTCCGAAGGAATCCCTTTTGCGTGTAGCGCTCGAGTAATATTGTACGTGTTGCAGGTGAAATCATAAAACTACCCTCAAAAACTTCTGCGGTAAGATTATTATTGATAAAATTGAAACTTAAGTTGCAGATATGAAATATTCATTTAAAAGAGTTTGATGTCAAGCTCGTGTTTTTTAAATTATTTAAATATTCGGAAATCGGTGATATATTAAATATTCAATGGCAAATGAATGGATATGTAATATTTATAGTATGTTCGCTGAAGACGGGAAGGCTGATAAGGATATTAACCGAACGGTGAATGGCAGAAATTCAATGGATGGAGGACTGAATGTGCTGTAGATACTAATGAAATGTTGTGAAGGAAGTGAGGCTAGCAGTTGGAAATGGAGTGCTGGTAATAATACCGATGAATGGTAGCGAAGCACGGAGCTAGCAAAAAAATAACAAGGGTTTTATACTAGGACTTTACGAGTAGAAATTATATTCCGTAAAATGTGTAGTCAAATATTCTTAAATGACAATACCTCCAGCTCCAGACATTTGATGGTAACATGCTAACTAGCGCCCTCTAGCGGACCGAATACAATTCGGTCTTATATATTCGTAATAAATTATAGAAGCCGAAAATTCTAGAAATAAGTGTTGGCTTAATTTTACTCCTTTTTTGCTCAGACATACATATTTATATATATATATATATATATAATCACCTCTTCCCGTAGTATGTATAATATGTATATATATATATATATATATAAATATGTATTTATGTATGTCTGAGCAAAAAAGGAGTAAAATTAAGCCAACATTTATTTCTACAATTTTCGGCTGCTATAATTTATTAAGAATATATAAGACCGAATTGTATTCTTTCCGCTAGATATATATATATATATTTACAAGAGGATATTAAGATTTCATTAACATTTAAAGTCTCGCTACTCGCGCACTATCTAAATTGTTTACAGAGAAAATAATACATTTCAGAAATGGGAAAAATCGTAATTAATAATAAAAATAAAATTGGCTTAGAACATAATTCAAAATCATCTTCTTTCGGAAAGTATCAATAATTTCTGAAGACCGTTTGGTTAAAGTAAAAAATCCGAACTTGGATGAACTTTTTAAACTTACTTTAATTTTCCTATGAGCCATCTGGGTTTTCTCATTTAAAACCTTTTAAACGATTATAGCGATCTTAATTCTTGCCAACTTTTAATTATCACACCGTTTCAACTCTTGTGGGAAAATGGTGAGATAGCCTTTCTTATAACTATAGTCATGACTCCATTCATATCTCGTGAGAAGCTGGTCATTATTTTTAATTTAGTAAAATGATGGTTTTTCCGCAAAGCATTAATAATACTTCAATGTGACGTTTCCTCCTTGTGACAAAATCTATACTCCAAGGTCCGGATTCGTGTTCCAGCTGCTTCTGTTGTCTTTTTCTTTTCTGTATCTTTTCGGTTGCATGTTTCAATTTGATATTTGTTAATATTATCTTCAGTGATTAAAAATATGTTACAATTTTTTTTGTTTTACATGAATACCGCATAAGAGTCTCAACTGCTCCTAACCGTCTGGAGCCAGTGAGACTATGGCATCCCCAATTGGGGAATGTTGTGAGGTTGAAGGTATTGGGGAGGGGAAGGAGAAGGGGGAGAGGAAGGTGGGGAAATACCTAGCTATTCAGATCTGGTCACTAAACACGGCTAAAAGCCATTTCAAGCAACGTTTCAATTCTGTATAGTGGTCTTTCACCAGGGCGATACTGAGAGTATCTTCCACTCGTTTATAAGCTTCATTAAGTTGTTCCAAAAAAATTAACACTTCCTTTGTTCGTATTTACAAAACTCAATATTCATTTTTTCCCCGCCATGTTAATTAAACCCTCATTCCCCCGACTAGATAATGCGTAGACCGTTACTCCATGAAGGCCAAAATATTTGAATTACTTAACTATGTAGTTTATTTGAAGCACAGCACTGTAGGCTATATTTTCATTGAATTGGGACAAGTAATATTTGTGTGTTCACTGAATTGTACTAAAATGGTTTTGTTCCGAAAATATGTACATAGGTCCCAAGTTTAGTACAATTATTATTGTAATGTACATTGGTTCAAAGGGGTAGGGCAGCCACACATTGCTTGAAATAACACCAGATATTTCAGACGGCGATAAATAGATTCGTAGTAATTTATCTAATACAAAAATTTTGCATTATTATTCCCTTTACTTTGAGGGGGTATAGTCACCAATCATATTGTGAAATATGGAATTAGAGATTGAACACTGTTACAACTGACTTATTAACAGTTCACTATACAGTAATTAAAATGAGATTGGCGTCGGTGAGAGCGGGAGAGAATGTCGATAAGCGGGCTGAATGAAACTAAAAACGGGCTGTCAGCAGTCAGCTCAACTGTGTCGTGTTGCCAATTGTTGTAGGTACCCTTAAATATCCACGCAAAATTGTGTATCTTAAACAAACATAACATTATATCAATAAAACAATTATACTCTAAAATAATACTACTTTACATTTATAAATACAAGAAACAAGAAATAACAACAATTACACAGATCTCAGAGTCAAAAACACGTACAAAAAGGAACCACAAACACATAATTTGGACAACAGACTTCTTATACTACGGTACTAAACTCTACAACACAATCCCACTATTCTTCAAAAATCTTCACAACAGCCATAATTTTTTTTTTTTATATGAATACCGCACAACAGTCCCAACTGCTCCCGTCCGGAGCCAGTGAGACTATGGCATTCCCAATTGGGAAATGTTGTGCGGCTGAAGGTATTGGGGAGGGGAAGGAGAAGGGGAGAATACGGTGGGAAATACCTGGCTATTCAGATCTGGTCACCAAACACGGCTAAAAGCCATTTCAAGGAACGTTTCAATTCTGAATGGTGGTCTTTCACCAGGGCGATACTGAGAGTATCTTCCACTCTACAACGTGCGCAAATATACTGTATATTTATTATTTTTAAATGAATTAATTTTGAAACAACACAGATTAATTAAATAAAAATTAATTGCGCACGCCGGGATTTGAACCCGCGACCTTCGGATCCGTAGTCGAGAGCCTTACCCCTCGACCATGGAGGCCGTCAAAAATGAAATGAAACTCTGGATACGTTACATAGGGAGATATATATTAACACCAAATACAGACTAACGCCGAAACCTCCCAACTGCACTTAAAACACGTCACATTACAAGTTTGGATTTTTTTTTCATTGAGCACATCAATTTAATATAATGTAATTTAATATTTTGTAAATGAACTCCTCAGCACGGGAAATTCCAGAGAGGATATCATTATTTATTATTTTGTTATAATAAAAAAGATCATAAAACATTCTTATTTAACATACCTTTAAATGGATAGTAACAACTACGAAATTAATTGATAGATTTTGACTAAGATAAACCAGATTAAGGTTTGAAAGAAATAAGAATTATCCCAGCACTTGCCGAATAATTTCCATACGAACGAACGACCTATTCCCACGGTAGTAGTTTTGTTTCTTGTCAAACGAGAGAACACACTTCAAACTGTCATGTTACAGTCTTGCCATTCAAAACCAGTAGTGTTGGTTAGGGAAAGTAGGGACTTGACTCAATTAAGTTGGGAATCGACAAAAATATCATTTCAAAACCTAACATTAATATTTAGACAAAAATGTGCAAACGTAAAAATGTTATATTACTATTTTACGGTGCTTGGCTACAACTTTATTAGGTTGCAATTGCCAACCGCACAAGAGTTCCAACTGCCCGGAGTAAGTGAGACTTTGGCATCCCCAATTGAAGTATTGTGAGGCTAAAGAGAGTGAGTAGGGGAAGTACTTGGATATTTACAAAGGATATTTACCTGGAAGTAACAAAAAAGTTAACATATTTTTAAAGCATTACAAAAGCATTTTTATAAATAGTCACTCCCTGAAGTTTCCGGGTATGAGCGTGAAACGTGGTGTAGGTAAGGTTAAAACAACAAAAAGCTCTAGTTTAAACATATCGTAGGTCCAAACAGTATATGCTTAGATTATATCTCTCAACAAACTCTTCTGGCGTATCTAATGTCCGTATAATTAATCGCCTTTAATGCTGCTAGACCTCTCATTCTGTTTGATAGCGCTTAAGTGAACAGGGTGTTCCAGAATAATGTTTTTATTAGAATAATTATCTTAATACTGAATTTTGTTGTGTTTCAGTAATATTTCAGTTTCATTTCAACTACTTTTATTTTATTTCGGCATCTATCATTTCAGTTTCATCCTCGTTTGGGGAACGTTTTAGTTTCAGAGCCAATATACCGAATTTGGCACAGTTTCTACAATAATGCAGTAGTTAGTGTGTATCAGTGGCGGTTCGTAGCATATCGCATTGGGAGTTAAACAGGAGATTGTAAAAATGAAAAAACAATTCCTTCTATTAAAAAAAATGCTATTTTGCCCTCTTCTGTACAAGTATTTTTTTTCTAGATCTAAAGGAATTTAATCGTCTCACCGCACTATAAATTAGCGACTTAGCAACAAGAAACAATTCGGCGATTCATTAAAACATCCGTGGCTAATGTAGTAGGTTACAAAAAAATGATTTTTTTCTATAATCGCAATTTAGTACGAAACTTTACTATCTTTTTTTATATAAAAACCATCATCTTCCGTAATTAACTTATTTTAATAACAACTCAAAACAAGATAATCACAGAAAAAAATATTTTGATTCTTGCAAAATACTATTCCACTCTAATGTGTTGTTAATAAATCTCCATATAGCTGTGCACATGGCCGCCTTGTAGATTCCGAAGGATTGCACACTCGGAACGGTTTCCGCCGAAGCGCCACGAGAATGATTATGTATGAATTATTTCTTAGGAAAGAAAGCCCCATAGACGCTAAATTTAACGGGACACAAAAAACGTTACAGGATTAAAACACAAAAATTAGAAGGTTGACCTCACCTGATTAATAACGACCCAAACTGAGGTAATCCTAAAATCCCTGTACATTAACGTTACCTACTTTTGTTATGCTAAAAATCGGTCACAGCGAAAAACATTTTATTTATTTCATGATTACACTATTTATTATATAAGCATCACTTATGATACAGGTATAATTTATGATATAGGTATAATTTATTATGTATACATATATGCATCATGTTTACTACAGGTATCATTTATTATGTACGTACCTATCAAAAAAGTCAAAATTTTAACAGAATTTCATAGTTAATATGAGATTCGCCAGTGAATTTTCATGCGTTGTATTTTTTCAAACGCATAAATACATTGAAGCCAGCCATTGTGATTGAGTGCTTTGTGTTTTACCTCACATTCCATCGGACAACAGTCCGTAATGCATTCATTAAAAGTATCTAGAGTGTTTTATTACACATCATTCTATGTAAGTATGATAACTGGTGGATGGACCTGTCAACATGCATTATAAGTTAAGTGCATCAAAATGCAAATGAATTACTATTTCACTGAATTATCTTTGGAAATAAAGGGGCTTACCCATTGGCCTATAATTACGGATAATAAAATCAAACTCTTATAAAAAACGGTACCTATATAATAAGTCTTCTGCTTTTTATTTCAATGTAAAACAACTGTTTTTGACATGTTATCGATCGTATATAAAAACGAATTTAAAATTTCAAAACTGCGAAAAACGATAGGAAACATAAATTCACGTACTTTTATCAGTATCAGCAGAACATCCTAAATATGTATACATATATTTTTTTATTTTAATTTAAATCAAATTTAATAATGTTATTATTAAGTTCTGCTAGTATTTTAGTGTTCATTATTGTGACAACTGTCATTTGTCACTTCAAGGTCATTTTAAAACTGCGGTTAATCCACATTGTGACCACTTATTTATATGATTTTATTAACTCCCGCCCAATTCTAATTTGGATGGGTGTTTAAAATAATTATTTGTTACCGATAAAACCGATTTAGGTATAAAATAATTAAATTTCTCTATTCTGTGAGGTTTTTACATTTATAACGCGTATTCTCCTTATTTAAATGACAATATTTTCTTAATTGATTTATTTAATTTTTTTATATTGTTTTGAATGTGTGAACATACTGAGAATTGGTGAATAAATAATTTTCCTTTATGTATTAATTAATGTTATATTAGGATCATTCGTTCGTTTATTAATTTCCAATTGATCGAGTAAATTTAATCTAAGACCCTTTCATGGTAATAATCCTAAATATAATTATTTCACGTTCAAATAATATGTGTGTACGTACCATCATTTTGTACTGTTCGGAAATTTCATCACTTATCCTAAAAAGCGAATAATTAGACGAGGGAGATTTCTGGAAATAAAGAGAACGCGCTGTAGATGAAATAATTATAATAGATAGTACTAGACATTCAGAGATGGTGCAAAGTTCCAAACAAAACTATTAGAAATCCAGACTCCATGCAGATTCGCATACAGGGTACAGTGTGCACCAATATAAACTACACATGCTCAAAATTAGCGCTGGCTGCAATGCACATTAATATAAATTATTCGCATGCAAAGTCAGCGGGTATCATATGTACCAATATGAAGTAGACAGAAAATCACCGCTCCAAAATAAACTATACATTATATGGAAAATCACCGCTGTACCGAATGTACCAATATAATCCACTATACATTTTGAATATCAGTGCTGGGTACCGTGTGTACCAATATAAACTATGCATATGCAGAATCAACGCGGTATGGGATGTTTCAATATAGACTGTCCGTGTGAAGAATTAGCTCGGTTGCGCCAGGTGTTCGGTACGTTGGAGCGAACATTCCGGAATGGCGCCGAGAATGTTTCGACTTTATTTGGAATTCTTCTGGCACATCTCAAAGTTTATAGTCGTCGGCAATGCGTTGGTTTTTTTTTTATCGCTTTGTAGATGTGAAGAGTGACTTTTGAGACTATATAATATTATGTGCTATTCATTTTAATAATATTATATTACACTCACATGGAGAAACATTCCCATTATTATTTTTTGTATTAGAATGCCGTTCATGCAATTTCGTCTAAAGATTATCTATTTATAGTTAGTCGAAAAATATAAAACTTCTTTTCTCATAACCAAATTCAAAATATTCCATTTGATAAAGCGCTATTCTTATAATGAGGGGAGAGTTTTTTTACAAATTTAGTTTTACAATAATATTTTGTAATTTTATAAGTTTCTTGAAGGACTTGACATTTAAATCTACATTTATTCCATTTCATATTCCGAACAAACCAACAATTCATTTCACCCACCAACAAACAATTCATTACAATATTTAAAATATTACGTGCTACAAGTGATTTTATAATCATCAGTTGGGGTCAACATAAAATACTAGCCTTTACCCATTGAAGATTGTACAAAAACTGATCATTAAAATTATTACTCCACAAAAATACTATTTGAAATATTTAAAGTACCATTTTTAGTGACAATTTTTTTTTTAAATGTGTTATTACAATACTAAAATAAAAATACCAATTCATCACTGAAAATCGCACAAGATTTAGATTCGTATTCTCATTAGGTAAAATCAATACCTCATTTGCACACATCTAAGAATAATTTTTTTATTATTTAATTTTAATAAACTACCTGAAGGCATTAGAAAAATAAAAGGTAATGACGATTTCTCAAAAACGCTTCAAAATAAGCAATCTCAACACACACACACACACACACACACACACACACACACACACACACACACACACACACACACACACACACACACACACACACACACACACACACACACACACACACACACACACACACACACACACACACACACACACACACACACAGACACATCTCGTATACCCCCTTAAGATTGTACCGTTATCCTATACGGTAAATATTCTACGCCACAGTGTACTTACATATATTATGTTATGTGTATTATAAGTTCTAGATCAAAACTTTTCACTATTCGCTCTCTTTTTTTCCATCGTGTTACCGCCAACCCTGTAACATTATCATGTAAACCATTTTCAAGCATTATTTTCTAGTAACACTTAAGTAAGAAATATTATTATGTAAACATGTAAATATAATATGTACACTCCGCTTCTCTACACAAGCATTGCTTAAAAGATAAGTGTAGTATTGCAAAACGAATTAAAATTATTCAATTTCAAAAAATAGTAAAAATATTAAAATTTAGCGCCACCTGTGGGCGCGTATTGCATTTAGTTTACCAAAATACCTGAATGTTTACTTATTGAAGAATAATAAAATATTAAATATATATATATATATATATATTTATCAAACCTTATAAATCAGAAGTGAAAACGAGATTTAGCAAAGCATCTTTACCAACTATCTCTGCTTAACTCTTTACAGACATGTATTAATGATTTGCTAAAAAAAAAAATTTTTTCATTTTCTGAAACGCTGGAGACACTTATGTATGCTCATATATGCTGTGCACGTTTAAAAAACAGCATCGTTATTTTTAACGAGGCTCAAAGCTTTAAGAGTACATAAATACGAAAAAACAGTCATTAAATACAATATTTACGTAAAAAGGTACCAGCAATAATGACAATGGTCTTCACAGAGGGGTTAAAATGTTTGAAATATTCAATTTTATTTTCACCCCCACTTGTAGGCATATCGTTTTAAGGTCATTTTACTTATGCATATCTCATGAATAAGGTTCTAGTAAAAGGGGTCCTCTTGTGTGATCCCGAGGGGTGCCTGATGCCGTAAAACATTTCTACCCCTATCCATCACTCGCGTAAAAAAATAAAAAATAAAAGAAACGTTTTTTATTTTTATTTTAAATAAGTACAATGGAAAACCGAATTCTCTCTTTGTTTGCGTGGCACTTGGGTATTTTTGTTTTGGGCTTTGTGCGTATTGGCCATTATAAAGAATGTTCTTTTCTAATTGATTGATTACGTTGGATGCTATTTATATTAAATTGTTATTTATTTGTAAAAGAAAACAAAGTGTGTACTCGGGATGTTGAATTAAATAAATCATTATACACAAATAATATAAACTGCTTCGATCAATGAAATTTAACACACTTCGATGTAAACCACATTATGATTCAAATTATATCGCATTTCAATTTAATCCAAAATTTATTACCTGCTCACTGGTAGTTAGTCGTCAGCTGTATCCGATATTGAAGACTCATTTCTTAACCTTTGTAACACCGAGCGCCCCCAATCTAATACTTCCGTAGTGTGTGGGGGGTAAATTTGCTAGTCTATTTTCGCAATAACTTACTTGTTATTTTACAAAATTATATTTTATTAAATTGTACCGTATTAACAACTATTTATATTCAGAGAAATGATTTTATGACATTGCCGATCGGATATGCCGATGTTCAACAGATACAAATTTTGTGTAACCGATGAGTATTTCGGCGCACCAAAGGTTAATCTAAAAATTATTCAAAATGCAACAAATTGACTACCATGGAGCGCTAAGCTTTGATAACGAATTAAAACATTTACCAATACAGCGGATTAAATATGTCGTATTTCTAGGCATGTAGACAGTTGAAAATAGATTTCAAAGATCATGATATAAACGACGTTGCCAGCTGAAAACAATTGCATTTGCCTATTAATTTCACATAAAACGGGTTGTACAAATTTCACGACGCCAAAGCTAATTGTTTTAAGGGTTTTTTTTAATTTAGACAGAGTAACAGGCTTTCTGCTTCATGCTTAAGAGGAACGGCTGGGCGGCCTGTTTCATACAAAACTTAATTTTGAATTTGAAGCCAAAATACTCACCTAAGCCTAATAATCTTAAAAAAGTATAGTAAATGTCTAGTACGGATTAGAAGTAATTTATTTATTTTTGTTTTACATTATGAAACGTAGGCCATTAAATGAATTGATTTTTTCCGTTTTTAGAGACACCTTTAACAATTATTTGGGGGCTAACGGTGATTAAAAAAAAGGGTTAGCCCGTCTGCTTTGAAAATATAATGAAATATAAAATAATAAATAAATTTGATAATTTAAAAAAAAATCAATAAACCAGCTAATAATTTTATAAATTGCATCTAAATTATGAAAAAAAAAATTTCCACGGTCTATACTTCATCCATTAAAACAAATATAAATTAAATACTTATCATCCATACTACATATTTAGTAACATTTAATTTTAAAAATATATCATTCAGTTTGGATAGGTATTTTGGCCTCAAATCCAAAATTAAGTTATGTATGAAACAGGCAGCGCATCCGTTCCTCTTAAAGCAATTTCTTCCGCTTTTTCACAATGTGCCTAACAAAGCAGAAATGGTACCAATATTAACAAATTGATTAGTTCTATGAGACTTTACATTCTCTTAAGTTCTCCAATTTGAATTACCCGCTTGAAGTCATAGAAACTTGATTAAAGCAGCATGATCTCCATTTCCCTAATCTTATTGCAGCTATCTCCATTCCCGTTTCGCTTAATCTGGGACATTTATCCGGCGACAGCAATGCGCAAACGACTTCCTTTCAATAGAGCCGCCTCCATCCATTTCTTTGCCCGCTCACCAAAAAGATCACCTCCACAATGCCAAATAAACCCAATGCTCAGTTTGCTCCGATTACATAATGGTAATGCACCCGGAGCATTCTTAGGGTCCGTCCAGATAACAATGTAAAAATAAGTGCATTGTTAAAGTCTTTGAACTCCAAAGTTAACCTTTTCACAACCTCCCGTAGGTACTTTATAACATTTACTGTGGTGGCAATAAAATTAATATCTTTAACCAAATCCCTCTGCACTTTTCTAAATTTCTCAATTCCCTTGTAATTTAGTATTTATATATCTCTCTCTTTACTTATCTTTTTCAAATCATTGTTTTTTTTTCACTTGACTAATACTTTATTTTCTCTTATTTACATATTGTGGTAAACCGTTATTTGGCGGACGTTTTTTATTAATCATCTATCTATCGTGTATAATATAAACGAAATAGAAATCAACACACTTTACAGAAATAATTTAATTCCTCGCTTTCGGAGAAATTGAGTTATTTGCGATATTTCGTGTACTGAATGAAAATTTAATAACTGAACATAAAACAGTTTGATGGAATTGACAAAGACTGTTTTATTTTTAATTTATTAACTTCTGAGATCAAAAGAATCAACACAAATCACTTTGAAAATCTATGTTTATACTCCTTCTTGAATGCATTCTATAGTTATAGAAAAATAAACTATTTTTGTTCTGTTTTATTTATTTTATAAATCAAAACTCTTTGGGCTGTTTCTTAATGTTTTTTTTTTCAATAATCTTTCAATCAACTCAGCATAAATATATATCACGAATGGGTGACTAAAGCAATTATAAATTAGATACACAATCTGAGAAATACTTTCAGTGTCTATAAACTACATAAAGTAGTTATTTCTTGGAAGATTCAAGCATACGTTTATTTTAAAAGCGTTACATTATCTGAGCATGTTTTGTGATAGAACCCATGGATAATGATTTTCTGAACAAATCAAGTAAAAAAAATTCTTTAGTTATAAGTACATGCTTACATAAATATTTGATTTCGTATATTAGATTTTGAGAAAATAAACAACATTTTTATGTGATTAATTCTATTTACAGGATTACATATTAATAAAGCAAATAAGCTCTTTTACGCTCAAAACAGAAACGTATATTAAAAAAAATGTTTTAATCTTCATAAATATAATAACATGAAAAATAACGTAATGTTCTTATAGTAAAAAATGTAAGCCCATATCTCCAATAAAACAACTTAGAAATTTATGATTTGTTGAATATCGTTTTATAATGAAATAAATATTACGTTAATTTCATTGGTTATGTTGTTTCAATTGTTTGATTATCGTAAAATCCCCAGATTAGCGTAATTAACGTACTTTAATTATTTTTAATCTGTATTTTAGACTAAAAATATGTGAAGAAAGAACAAACAAAATTACGATTCTTATTAATTCAAGTGACTGTAACTTAGGTTTTAGAAAACACGATTTTGGAGGGCTTTGTTTGTGAAATAGGAGAAAACTATCATTGTGATCTGATAATGTTCTTCTGTCTCGTATGCTAAAGAGCCATTTCAGACATCTGTTGAGCCAATGTGTGTTAAGTGTTTAGCACGTGTGCCGATTGTTCAATACCATTTATTTCCATTAGCGATTTATCTATTTTGATTTAGAAAAAGACTAACATTCTTATCGCTTGTGTTTGATTTTTGCTTTTGCCTACTTTAAAAAAAATGGATGACAATAATATTTAAAGACGAAACTCATAAAAATTCTAATAACTGAATATTATTTAACATCTATTTCAACGATTTTGCAAAATCACTATTTTAAGTAATTTTATTTGTTTTTTTTTTTAAACGATTCGTCTTCACTTTATGGCGTCATTGTTAATAAATGAATTAAATGATATACAACCAATATTATAAATAAATTATTAAAATTATGCATACAGTGGAGTGCTAATACCAACCCTGATGAATGGCAGTGAGGAATGGAATTGGCAGAGGAAGGATGAAAGTAAACTGAATGCCGTGGAAATGAGATCTCTGAAGCGAATGTGTTGTAAAACCATTTATGATCGTGTGAAAAATATTGAATTTCGTAAATAATGCAAGCCTGATATAAGCGTCATGAGCGAGATTAAGAAAGGGACGCCTAGATAGTTTGAGCATGTAGAGCGAATGAACAAAGAAAGGACTGTAAGGAGAATATATGATGCGAATGTAAATGGAAGAAGAAGCAGGGAACGCCCGAAAAAAAACATGGCACGATCAAGTGAATCAAGTACTTGAGTCGGGTCATGTCAGAAGTCGGAATAATAGAAGAGAATGTATGAGACGATGTATGAATGTGAATGAAGCAAGAAGTGTATGCCAAGATCGAGTTGTTTGGCGGTCCGTCCTATCTGCCTACCCCTGCGGGGAAACGGCGTGATTATTAGTTAGTTAATAAAAATTATATAAAACCAACAGTGTACAATAATTACTAAGTATGATAAATATTTGTAAAAAATGAACTAATATTAGGTTTTCACTTAAATGTTTAAATTATTCAATTAAAAAAGAAAAGTTACAAGGTTAGCCTATGGGGTTAGGATAGTGGGAGGGACGGGAATTGATGTATCTAGTCTGTGTAGAGCAATATGTATTCTGTGATTCTTATTTATTGATTTTATGTTTGAAGTTGTGAGGGGCTGAGTTAAATAAGTAGAACTCACTGTATGACGTGTTATAAATGTTTGAAGCGCCGTGTATAAACGTATTTTGTTTTGTTTTGTGTTAGTGTTGCATTGGGGAGGCTTAGTTTATGGTTTTATCGGGTCTGTCTGTTGGGCACTATCAATTTTTTTCTTTGTTTTTCTCACATTTTTTAATATAAAACATAATATAAATAATTTTCAAAATTATTGTATAAATAATAACAGTAATAAATGTAAACCCACATAGGCGCTGCCTATCTATGGATAAAATTAGTAATTTAAGTGAATAAGGGTAGTAGAATATTAATTATTTTAATTATTGTAACAGCAAGAAAGTACAATATTAAATGGGAATTTTAGAGTTATAGTATAAGTAGAATTTTTTTATTACAATTAGTAAATGTTAAAGTTATAGTTAAAGTAAGCAGTAAGAAATAACAAACATTTTATAGAAGTATGTTTCAATATCTAGCCATAATTTTACTTCTTTTACGTAGAAAGATAATTTATTGGTCATTTGAATTTATTTTGGTAAAAGGTTGAATGTACAAGAATTGAAGTCGTTCGAGGAATCGGGGCAATCTATCACTTGTATATATATTTAAGCACTGTAAAAATGTATTCACTTTGGAATTGCGCCCTAGGAAAATACATTACTTCGGTCTCTAAAGACACTTTAAATCTAGGCTCCTTTCAAGAAGAAACAAACACAAAATCTATAAACTTTCCGCCCAGGACTGAACTGCGACATAGAGTGCCTACTGGGCCTGAATCAAGTACATACAGTGAAAGGACACTAGATATTTTGAGAGGTAGAATCTTTAGTGCCATTCGAGATATCTCAAGTCACTAATAACAAGATTTTTAAACTGGAACGGTTCCGAGACAAGAAATGAACGTAAAATATCCAACCATCACAAAAGCTTGTTTCTAATGAGCCTGTAGGATGTAGGGTATTAGAAGGCCTAAACTTAGGAAAGAACGTCGAAATAGAGTAGTTACCTCTAAGCTACGTTAATTCTAGTTAAAGAAATCAATAATAGTAATGTTTTATTATCTTCTTTTTTTATAACAATATAAGAAAAAAGTTAATTTTTATAATCTTGTTATTTAAATAAATAATGTGGTCAGCCCACTTTCAATTGTGATCAATTTTTACGCCTAGACACGTTATGTGGTTAACGTTTTCTAATGATAGACAATTACACTCACCATTTAAATGTTGTAAGCTATGAATTTTCTAGTTTAGGTTTGTATCTGAATTTTTAGTATTATTTATTTTTAAAATTATGAATTTGGTTTTTTAGCATTATTGTGGGTGAGTGATAGTCTAGCCATGTTTTGATTCTGTTTACAGTAACTTCTGCTTTCTTGAATGTTTCTAACCAATTTTTCCCACTTAATAGAATAACAATATCATCTGCAAAACTTATGATTTCGCCTTCACATTATATGTGACATAAGTCATTTATGTAAATTAAGAACAGGATTGGACCCAGAATACTTTCTTGAGGCACCCCAAATTTGACATAAATAAATTTGCTGGTTATGTTGTTGAGTTTAACGGTTTGCTTTCTGTATTCCATGTAACTTTTTTAAAATGTCAGTTCGATTTCAATAATCCCTATATTTTCAAGTTTGTTAAACAGATGTTTGTGGTTTATGATATCAAAGGCTTTAGAAAGGTCGAGGAAAATTCCAGTACATTTTTTATGAGAGTCTAGAGAATTTTTAAAATATTCAGTTACTGAAGCTATGGCGTTAGATGTTCCTAAATTTTTCCGGAATCCAAATTGTTTCTGTGATAATAGATTATTAGATTCTAGGTAATTGATGAGTTGATTTTTGATAGCAGTTTCAAAGATTTTAGATGGAGTATTTAGAATAATGATCGGTCTATAATTATTAATATCTTTATGATTTCCTATTTTAAAAATTGGTGTGATGGTACCTATTTTGAGTTGAGTTAGAAAACTACTTTCCGTTATGGATTTGTTTATTAGAAAGAATATGGGTTCGATAAGTTTGTCTTGAAAGTATTTTATGGTTTTCATTGTGATTCTATCACTACCAGAGATGGATGTTAGTTTGAATTTAGATAAAATTTGGGTTAATTCATTTTTAGAGATTTGCTTGAGTATAAATTTCTTCCTTTGAAGATTTGTGGGAAATTTTATGTTCGGGTTAAAGTGTTGAGGTTGGGTTATTTTGTTTCCTAAATCCCAGCCTATGTTTGCAAAAAAAGTTGTTAGTGTAGTTAAGAAGTTGTGTGTTTTTGTTAAGCGAGAGTTTACCATTATCTGTGCCGATTTCCTCCTATCTGCTAGTTTTGTTTTGGTTGGTGTATGTGATTTCTTTGATTATTGGCCAAATAAGTTTTCGGTTATTATTGGATTTATCTATTTTAGCTTTATAGTAAGTTTGTTTAACCGATTTAGTAAGATTGTAACATATATTTCTATACTTGTTCTAAAATAGTTTCAAAGGTCGTAAGGATTGTTTTTTACTTGTTGGTGGAGCTGGTCTCTTTTTCGTATACATTTAAGTAGACCTGGTGTGATTTAAGCTTTTTTAATAATTTTGTTCTGTGGATATATGGTGGTTTTTATGGCGGTGTGGTTTTGTATATTTAATTGCAGGTGTTCAATAAATAGTTTTCAATCAGTTTATAAACTAGAACTTTAGTTTATCAATTAGTTTATAAATCGTTGATTTTATATAAAGTCCCAGGTTTCGGTTTGTAGCGATTTTTTTTTAATTTTCATAGTCATATGTTTATTCTAAGATAGATTTTGAGAATATGGATGATTTTTATTTGAATGAATGTTAAGGATTAAAGTGTAATGATCAGTAATTGTGGATTGGTGTATGATTGTGAAGTATTTTTTTGTTCGTTTTTTGTCATCATGTGGTCAAAACAAGTTTGAGAGGGAGTTGATTTATTTAGTTTGTGTTCTACTCTTCTTGGTTCATTAATCGCCGCAGATATCCCATGGGAGAGGAAGAGTAGTTGGTATTCCTGTGTGTGGGGGTGTTGTCTTCCAGTATCCAATATTTTTATGTTGATGTCTCCAATTATGAACAAATTCCTGATAATTCGTTCTTGATTTAAGACGGAATCTAGTGGAAGGAATGGTGATGAATTTTTATATGAAGGTGATCTGAATATTGCAAAGATGCATATGCCTTGACTGAGTTTTATTTTCAAACAGTTAGCGTCTTGTAGTTCGATTCCTTCTATTGTAAGTTCTATTTTATCTTTAATATACAATTACTCCGTCATTTGGATGTTTATGAAATTTTGTGTTGTAGACTTTGTAGTTGTTTACATTTTTTTACACATATGTCGAGCAATTTATCCAAAATTCTGTAAGAATTAATAAATCGGTTCTATATTCAATTAATTTATCACCATAATAAAATCTTCAAAGTTTTCGTTAATACTTCAAATGTTTTGGTGAATTATATTCAAGTTCGGTCACTCATCCTGGAGTATATGATTTAACATATCGATATTTGTGAAGATTATTGAATAGGGTTTCAATGTCGTGTATATTAATATAATGTATGTAAATAGTTTGTGTGAAGTTTTTTTTAAATCATTTTAACCTGTTCAGATGTCTTATTTCAATAAGCTTTGCATCATTTGTTTTCCTTGCGATAATTTTTTCCCGATTTTATCCAAACACATTTATATTCTTTTTCTTGGGCTTTCTTTTTGGGATTCCAATGCAGATTTTTATTGTATTTTGTTAATGAGGTATTTATGAAAAGAAATTGTGATTCTTCTCAGCTGAATTTGTTTATAGGATCGCTGTGTTTTGCAACTCGCATAGTATGTACTTTTTTTAATATCCCCAAAAGTAATTTTAATTTTTTTTGGTAATTTGGTTTGGACGTAGTAATCTTCTGGAGCCACTGTAACGCCGGCGAGCTCAGCGATGCGCGTGATAGTATCTATTGGGGGTATACTCTCCTGAAATTTTAAGCCGCTTATTTCCACACTGGTAAGAAGGGCTGATTGCTCAATATCCACCACGTGTACTTCTATCGTAGCCAGTTTTTATTTCTCTCCTTTAGATTAATTACTTGTTTTGGTTTATCCATAATTAGTGACAGTTTGTGAATGATATCATCATATTTATCATGAATGAAGTTGTTCAAAGTTTTTATTTCTTGCATCTCGGATTCTACTTTGTTGAACATTACGACTTTCATTTCCTCAAATTTTGAGTTAATGAAGTCGATTATGGGGTCTTCTTTGGGATTTTTTTATTATCTTGCGTTACATTTCCTCTAGTAATGCGATTAATTGGTAGACATTTTAAAATGTATGTATTCACTTCCACTGACACCAACACTGTACAGTGCGATGGGAACAATTGCAGTAATTATGGCAGCTATGTAATTTCAGACTGCACCTCAATAAGGAATAATTTCTAACTGCACCTTGCTAAGACTGAGATGTTTTGTCTATGGTTATATCACTCAGCTTTCGATGCTGTCAAAAATGATAAATTTATATTTCGAATTACCTACTGGGCTTATACCATAATATTATTCGTTGATAATATTCTCACGGGTAACTTGGCACTTTTATTATATTATTACAGCACAAGAGTTATTCTTGTACATCACCACAATACACAATGCAAGCGTAATTGATAGAGTTCAAAAGGGATATTTTTGAATTTATTTTATTCAACCATTAAAATTTATTTACAACGAGCTGAAGTACCCGGCGTTGCCCGGGGTTAATAATGATTTGTGGGAAAGTTTTAAGGTTGTGATCTGTTACCTTTATCATAGTAGAAGTTTTTCTCTTTTTTGAACGTCAAGTGTGCGAAATTTCATCAAAAACAACCAAAATTCTGCACTAAGGGGTGGGAAAGGAGATGGAGGTGTTTTTTTCGAAATATTATGTTGAACCCTCCCCCTCTTGTTTTGAAGGTCAAATGTGCAAAATTTCATCAAACTCGGAATAAAACTGTAGATTTGTAAACAAAACAAACTAACACCACCCGCCCGGGGCACTCTTCTTTATATAATAGATAATGCATTATTCAGTTACTAAGATTCGTTTAAGTGATTTTTTAAATGATTTATATTTAACAACTAATTATGCATGTTCAATATAACGTCATAAAAGTTTTGATATTATTATATCGTACGAGATGAAGAAGATATGGAAAAAATTTCCACAAATGAGATTACAGACGACTAGGGTATAATAATAGTAATCAAAATGTATTTAATAAAAAGCTATTTTACATATTCTTATTTTTAACATATTACGTATTATGAGCAATTGAAAAAAGGTCACTGGTCATCTATAAATGCCTGTTGTTGGTTTTCAGCCGTGCCTCTAAAAATCAGAGAAAGTTAAAGTTACATATCTTACATGACATCTTTACACTTATAAAATAAACTAAAATGAAATATAGAAATAATTTTAATTTTTTCGACCGATGTGCAATTATTTTTCGGCGTCATCATTAATATAATTAATGAGTAGTTACTGTTTAACATAATGAGGGAAGCTTTTCTTCTGAAACATGTACTCGTATATACAATATTAAAAACAGTGGTGTAAACAAAGTACTTCTTATCTATGTATATAAAAATCAATGTAAGTTTGTTTGTTTGTTTTTCCTCGATGTTCTCAACAATTACTAGACCGATTTCACTGAAAATAAGACAGTTTGTTTTAATTAGTGCCGGGAAGGTTTAGAAAGTAATTTGAATGAAATCCAATACGTAAAACTGTTGCTATAACGTTTTAAAATTAGTATGAAAAACATTGAACCCGCCATGTTTTATTTAGGTTAGCCCATAGATATAACACTCTGGTTAGCCATAGATTGCATATTCGAAAAGAGAATGTTTTTTGGGCAGAATATTTTTAAAATGGAAAACACGAGTAGGTACCTACTTAAGAACTTTAAGATTTAGATATATTTTGAAAAAATAAAAGTTCGAATGAAATAAAATATTCATGTGATAGTTACTTTCGCTGTCAAATCAATTATTGTACCCGAGCAAGGCCGGGTACACATCAGCTAGTTAATTATATAAATAATTTTAAATCTTAAAATACAAAAAATTACAAAATCGCTGACACAAATATCTATTTCATTATTTATCAAATACGATGTTGTGCGGCTAACTGGCAATCATTCAGCAGCGATTTTATTTTCCAATAAATTGTGGTATTTCGTTCCAAAGGTTTGGTGAGGAATAGCTGTAACTTCCCTTCTAACTATATCTGCCGGCTTTGAATAGTTGAAAGCTGCAAATAATCTAAAAATATCCACAAATCTTGAGATATTTGGAAGAGGAATCTGTTCAATTTTCGAAGCCATAGCCTGATGAAAATGAATTTTCAAACTCAAAGAAAGGCTGAAGAACATGAACAGAAACTCTAGGAATTTCAATCTATAAAGTCGTGATTGATTAAATGATTATTTTTTCATGGGATCGGATACCGAATTATGGTTGTATTGGGATGGAAGCACGAGGTCAATAATTCAGGTTTTTTTTGTAATACCGCAAAAAAAGTCCCAACCGTTTCCAACCGTCTGGAGCCAGTGAGACCATGGCATCCCCAATTGGGGTATGTTGAGAGACTGAAAATATTGAGGAGGGGGAAGAGATGGGGAAGAAGGAATATGGGAAGTACCTGGCTATTCAGATCTGATCACCAAACATGGCTAAAGCCATTTCAAGTAACATTTCAATTCTGAATGGTGATCTTTCACCAGGGCGATACTGACAGTATCTATCACTCTGATAAATAAATAAATGATATCCATCTAAATAAACTAAAGAGTGAGTATACAATGAAAAAAATCCTAAATTTTCGATTAAAAGCAATCGAAAATGATGTTAATATCCCTTCTCCATTATTACAGAGCGTATTTTAAAACTTAATTCTTATAGGGTCTTAAGTAAATAAATAATTTCAGGAACGTGAATTTTAGTTGACTCGTAAAATAAGAAATCATTCCCTCTGCTCGTAGCCCTATCACATTAATTTGTTTTTCTTCTTTACCGATCTATTTTTCTAGGTGTGTTTTTTCATTATAAACTTGCTTTTAGTACTGGCGTTTTAAAGTTATCTTGTTTACACTGTCGGGATATCTAAAATTTTGGGTTTATTTTTAACCCTGCGTTGAGCACAACTTGACCTTTAAGTTCTGTTTCCCGAACACGTACGTGCGAAGAAATTTTATCGCCTTCATAAATACCAAATTACAGGGTATTCAAATTTTATGGTCCTCCTTTCAGCAGGCTGTCTTTAGCTGCAGATAATATAAAAATGCCTTTAAGTTTTTCGCTGAAAAAAAAAAATTTGTAAGTGCCGAAACGTTTATTTTTTGCCGTAATTGGAAGTCGAAATAAATAACTTGTTCAGAGCGCCTTTGATATTAAAACTCTTTGTTGAGCTTTGTGTGGGAAATTAGGTATATGTATCCAGCATTGTTTTCAACGGAAAATGTTAATCTGTTTTTAATATGTCAAAATATAATAGAAGTTAATATTTGAAACTCAAACTGTTTTCGAAATTTATTTCTAATATAAACTAGATAACATAATATGTATATTTTTCAGAATTAATTTTAATGAAGCAGCAATAACTCACGAATTGTGTACTTAAACAATCTGAAATTTACTCAGAGATTTGTTTAGAAATTTATTTATTTATATGTTTACGGACCAATATCCAATTAAACTAAAGACATAACACGAAATTAAATAAACAAGAGTTAAAGAAAAAGAACAGCACATACATAATACAAGAAAGGAGCAAAGACAAAAAAAGGACAAAAATATACATTTGAGAGAACATTCAAGTCAACAAGTTTCCATGATTTTAGACATTCTAAATGATAATTTTAATTTCGTAAAGCCCTACAAAATTCATTAACAATAGTACCAAAAATTTCAAGGCCCTGGCTTGAGTTAACAAATCTCGACATTCTGGACAGTGGAGAATGGTACCCATAATTAGTAGAATGTTTATTGAGGAAAAGCAATTCATTGTTGAGTCTACGGCAAGGAATGTTAAAGTGAATGAGTTTCAATAAAGAAAGTGAGTCAATAATACAATAAATTGTTTTAAAAATAAAAATAAGATCAACAATGAAATGATAAATCAACAACACAATTTTTCGGCTCATTGCATTATTTCTTTCGTGAACTATGTAGTTTTGAAAGAGACTATTAAGTATCAAAAAATAAGACACCACAGTTTTCTCCCTTCATTTTGTTTAATATTCATTGAGACACAGGACACTCAAGAAAAGCCTGGAATAATTATTTTCAATTTAATGAAGCTTCGTTAGATGGCCACATACATAAATTCTTGTAAGTACCTACCTTCAACATTTTTTAAAATTAATACGAGTGAAATATATCTTCTGTTTCATACTAGTGAATGATTTATGCCCCGACCTTTCTTTGCTGTAATAATTAAAGCAAGACTGATAAATTTCTGTAATGTTGTTCTGACTTAATGGCAGCCGTTTGGGGAGGGGGACGATTTAGTTCCCCGGAGAGTTCTCACTTTCCGAAGAAAAAATTTCCCCTTTTTCTTTATTTATTATTTTTCGCCAAATGAGTTTAGCGAGATATTATTCTCCCCGGCGGCTCCTTGTGAAACATACAAAATTCTTTTCACTTTACGTGTTCTGAAATAACCTCGTAACTGTGTGTATATAAATCTCAATCGAGAAACCCGTTACTGTGTTTTTATAGCCTTCATAAACATTAATATTTAGTGCCTACACATGTAGAATGTAATTATTTTTTCACTGATTAATAACTACAAAGCTACGATTTTCTCCTTTAACTTACTTTGTGCTAAAATTTAATATTAATAGCAAATAGCGAGTAAACTAAAACTTAAACCATTGACCATAAATAAGGCAATCGAGTGCACTGCCTTTTTCTAGGATAAGACACAGCCAATAATATGATTCTATCTAAGTTTTATTAATAATGTTACTATTATATTAAGTCTATCCTCACTGTAACAAAACTGTACTGCTTTTTTCTCAATTTGTTTAATTCTTGCTGATATATAAATCGATATTATGTAATTGGACTCGTATCTCTATAACAAAACTTTTATGATGTTTTCATATTTTTCCAACCTGTGTACATTGATTACAACATGCATGTACCTATATTGTTCTAATTTTGCGCTACGATGATTGTTATTTATTGTTATATTTTATAATATTGTTGAACTAAACTCTTGCTAACAAGCTACTTGCAGTTTCTTATCGGGTACACGTTCCCATTGTATGTAATTAAAATTATGAAGTTATTTTTTTTTTAATAAATAAAAAAAATTATAAAATACATATACAATGAAAACGTTTTCAGAATTCTTCTGCATTCTAAATTATGTCCTAAAAATTAAGCACTGATAAAAGGTGAGCTGTGACGTCCATGGTTTAGTTAGTTTGGAAGACCACGATATGTTCAACGGTTCAAGGTTGTGTTCCAACGTAAGTTGGTCGTTTTAATTTAATTTAAAATCCACCATTATTGCTTATTTAATTTTTTTATTTATTTAAAATTAATTATATTTTCAAAGCAGGTGGGGTACATTTTTTTACATCACTGTTAGCCCCCTAATAATTGGTAAAGGTGGCTCTAAAATCTCGAAAAATCAATCCTTTAATGGCCCATATTTCATAATGTAAAAAAAAAACTTCTAATGCGTACTAGATATTCACTATACTTTTTGATGAAACAGAAAGTCATTAGGTTTTGTGCGTGTTTTGGCCTCGAATCCAAAATTAAGTTTTGTATGAAACAGGCCGCCCAGCCGATCCTCTTAACCATTACGACAAAGAGTACTCAAAAATATAAAAATAAATATTTTTTGTAGCACGTACAGACTTTTAACCTTTATGGAATGCACACCACAGTTATACGAGTACAGAAGAAAATGTAAAGGTCAAAACTTTCATCCGTGGGAGGAATAAAGCGACTTTCGTTATAGGCCTTCGAGCCTTCTTGGAATTGACGCGTTATAATCATTTTATTTTTATTTGTGATGTGTATTTGTGCCAGTACCGCCTAAAGTAGAAAATATATGTATATCTTTCATCTGCCGCATATTACCTATATGATGAATGATGATGCGACTGAAAACTTTTTTATTTTCTGTTGTTTTTTCCGTTTTCATGTTTCATTTAGTTTATCTTAATATTATTTTCTAGAATGATTAAATATAAAAATGAGGTTCTAAAATCTCAATAAAAATAATTAATAATTAAAAATTGAATACATTCTTTAGGCTTTTATAAAAAGTCAATAGATATCTCATATAAATAAAAAATCGGATATTAACCGGGACACTGTCTAGTTTGCAATTGTGTTCCTTGGGAACTTTGCAATCATTATAAAGATAGCTGCCAATAATATGAGATTATAAATTGAGAATAATTTTTACAAATCTTAAATTTGAGATATGATATCGATGAAGATGACATAAATTGAAGAGTCCCAGATGTGACTTAAATCTTTTTATATTCTGTCGTTTTCTTCCGTTTTCATGTTTCATTTTGGTTATGTTGATATTATTTTCTACAATGAATAAATATTACATATACATTTGTATTTGTTTGCTATTTTTGTGTCGTGATATAAATTATCTCATGTTGGTTTACTTCCCAGGTCTATTTATAATGCTTAACTGTCGCCGATTTGGGCGAATATCGTTAATCATTGGCCAATTTTTCCGTTATTCCATTATTCTCTTTTCGGGAAAACCTTTGCTACGATATCAGCTGCACTTTATGGATTGTTTCGAATTTTATCCAAAAATTGACTTACTAAATACGCGAGCATTAGTAAAGTAACCGATCACAGTCGATGTCAACGGAATGAGAAAGACTTTTCTTTTGGAAATCTTTTTATATTTTAGGGAATAAACTGAAGGTATTCGTCTTTCCTTCTTCATATAATCTCTGATTTTAACCCCTTCCTTATCGAACCCATAAAGTTGCCTAAATGGGTTTGGATATAAATCGATAGATTTTTTATATGAACTGTAATTTTCCATCTAGGGCCTCGAAAAATCTATTTATCTTTTAAAAAATTAACAAAATTAGCCAATTTTTTAAATATTTTTACAAAAGCGTGTTGAAACTCGGATAAATCCTAGTAACTCCTACTGAAATCATTCGTTATTCATAAATCGTATTTAAAGCTATGAATAATACAAGACTAAAAGAGAATATACCCATATTACGCGGACTTACTTCTCCTCAATATATTACACTCTACCTACGCTCTTGAGGTGATTTTCCCACGAAAACGACGCTATAGAAGTAATCCAATTATTATTATTATTACCGGTACCTACTTACCGACCACCTTATAACCACTGATTCAAAAGATTCTATATGCAGAAAACACAAGAACTCAAGAAACATTAGAAAATCAACGAGCTTAAATAAACATCACTTCCCTTAAGTTATCATTATTTTCTCGTGTCCTGATCGTGTAACAACGTAATTTATTTCTCCTCGCTTCAGTATCTTGTAACTCAACTAATTACAACATGATAATTACTGTAACAAATATAAGAAGATATCAATTTCTTTGAACAATAATTATAATATTTTAACAATCCGTAATGAATATTACACCACTGCCAATAATTTTCGATGAGTTTATTTAATTTAATAATTTGCACTAATTAATCACATTCTTTGGGATTTATAATAATCATTATTTAATATTACTAATAGGAATCTAATATTTCCGAAAACACTTATTCTTTGAAAGGGATCTAAACCAGCAAGAAACATTTTCAAATCAGTGTCGTGGCCTCTTCTTCGCGGAGGTCGTGATATTTAGTAAGCCGATTACTGAACGCTTCAAAAATTTTAATGAAAACCCTTTAAAGATGATAGGATCCATTTTAATAATCATTGAATGACAGCTATCGGTCACCAAAAATCCATTGTATTAGACAAACTAATCTAAGAGTGGACTTCAAACGCTCTATGCAAATATAAAAATATGCGTAGACGATAAAATAAATTGACGAAGCGATAAAAAAAATATTCAACATCTGTTTTTTTTATTTGCTCCATATAACGGGTCCTAAGGTTTTTTTCATAGGCTTGGATTGTTGTGAAAAGGGTTTATTTTAAGATTAGCCTGTTAGTAGTCGAGTGATTCAAAGCGTCAGATTCCCACCCACGCGTCCCGAGTTTAATCTTCTGCTAGGTAAGTCCTCCATCATTGGACATGCAATTTTTTATTGATAGAAGTAGGGAAAATTTATAAAGTCATTCGTTACCGGGAATGCATATGTTTCTTTTCAAAATATATATGAAAATGATTAGAAGGAAAAACCTGGGTTTTGAAAAGATTCTTATTAAATACGATTGTAGGAGGGTTGAAACGCAGAAACCACTAGTCCGTTCCACATCTTAGCCAAGCAAAATGACTTTTTCTCATACGACAAATATATACCGTTTGTGGATGTTAGAAATGATTTTTTTGCATAGTGCTAGTTTCTCGGAGCACCCCATAAAATATCTGTAAAACAAACACAACATGAGCACAAACCGTCCTCAAAAATGAAGGAATCAATCTATTAGACGTGTTAATCATTTTTGCACTGAGTTGAGCATTCTCTTTTCTGGTATTTTGGAATTCGGGACAATAAATGACCGCCAAACTCAATATGTAAGACATTGGAGCCCTCGTGATTGAGCTGGTCAAAAAAGATTTCAGATTTCGACTCTTTATATATCTTTAACTTACCAAATTGCACATCCGACATTCTCATTGGGAAGGTAGAAAGAGTTAAGTGTTTAATGTTTCTATAGTTCCTATCACATAAGTGAGATAATTTTTTAAACTTTTGCAAAAAGGTTTCGTAAAAAGCAATTTTACTCTATTTTTAGAATTTTCGGAAGGCTTACAAAATGTCACAAGAGCTTCAATATAAATTAATAATGGAAATTTATCGGCATAGATTAATCGAAAACTGTCAAATAATATCAGCGACTTGTCTAAAGGCCCCAGATAATAATAGTAAAGCCACTTAGTGAGGGAGATTAATTTGATGAATTTAAATGACAGCGATTAGTGAAAATTGACGAAATCCATCAGAATAATTGATTTTATCCGATAGAACTTCGAAGCCTCAAGATAGATATCTTTAGACTTAGATCTAAGTTTCTGCATCTAATCGATGTCGTGGGAAGCGATTGCCAAGGCAAACCTTCAAGTTCAATTAAGGTAACCTAAGCCTTTGAAGGGTGCTTTTTAATTTTATCAAATAGAATTTTGAGCTGAGCTCAAAACTTTGAAATTAATTTAATTTTTCCAATTTAGCTAGAAATAAACAAAGCTGAAAGTGCTTAATTTATTTCCTTTCAAACAAATTGCCGCTATTTCCAAACCTATTGAGCAACTGTTAAGCTGAGATTTAGCCTCAACGCTGTTCAAATGCACGACTACCCTTTTCCCAACGTAACTCTCGATCAAGTAACGATCAAATTTACGATCATGTTGGGAGATCGAATCAACTGGATTAAGCTCCGCTAAATAAAGGTCTAGTTGTAAAAAGTGTCAACAGAGTGAAAAAATGACAAAGAAAAGTCAAACGTAATTGGGGTCCCGACATATTTATAATTCAAATATTATAAAATAAAGATTTATTTAAACGTTTTCGATTGTCAAAAATATGTTATTTTGATGTTTTAAATAAAATTTTAACTTATTCTTCTAAGTAATTAGTTACGTATTGGCTTGTTTTTGTTGTCCATTTTCCACACGATTTGAGGAGAAACAGAAACGTCAAGCGTACGATAAGAATTTACTTACGCGGCATTAGCAAAGGTCATGATACTTTATTTTTCAAAAAAATTACGCATTGTTTGTAAATATATAAAATGTTGGTTTACGTATTACAGTATTTGTGTGTATATATAATAAATGCAATATTTACTAGTCTGTGTTAATTTAACATTGATTTTTTTTACTTTGATGTCATTTTATTGTCTATGAAAATAGGCGGTCACACTTACACGCCTTCCACACGACTGGTTTGCCCGATTCTAAAAGAGCCAAAACGTCGAAAGATTCGACCAACTTTAGGAAAGGACGACCGGGTGGTCGAACCTTTCGACGCCATTAGTCCGCCCGCTCGTATGAAAGCCACTTTAGAATGGTCAACGATTAAAAATGGTTGGAAAGAGGCGAATAGAGTGTTGCTCAAAGAACCACTTGGCCGATCGATGCCTCAGATTGATCAATTGAAAAGTTGAAATCGACAATTGAAACTACCATTGGTCGACTTTTTAAATGAGATATTACTGATTTGGTTCCTGTGTATTATTTAAAACATATTATTATACTGGGTTATCCCTATATATAGAAACTGCTAGGTCTGAGATCTGAAAGTTTGATTTTGATCCATAAGTTTGATATAGGTATATTACAAGAGGTATCCTGAGATACTATCAATTATTATGCATGTTATAAACCTTCTCACATGAAATTTTCATTGCAAAACTCCAGGTTTTGAACTGGCAAACTCCTCGGTCAACAATCAACCCGCTTTGTGGAGCAGGCTGTCGTATGAAGCATTATATTACACATACCAATACAATACATAACCTATATTCTTGCTAAATACACTCAAAATACATGCCTTATAAACCAGAAGAAAAGACTTAACTTTTTTATTTAAAATTATTTATTCCGTTTTTTTTTTTATATGAATACCGCACAAGAGTCCCAACTGCTCCCAACCGTCTGGAGTCAGTGAGACTATGGCATTCCCAATTGGGGAATGTTTTGAGGCTGAAGATATTGGGGAGGGGAAGGAGAAGGGGAAGAGGGAGGTGGGGAAATACCTAGCTATTCAGATCTGGTCACCAAACACGGCTAAAAGCCATTTCAAGCAACGCTTCAATTCTGAATGGTGGTCTTTCACCAGGGTGATACTGAGAGTATCTTCCACTCTGGAACGTGTGCAAATATACTATACATTATTTTTAAATTAATTAATTGTGAAACAACACAAATTAATTAAATAAAATTTACTTGCGCACGCCGGGATTTGAACCCGCGACCTTCGGGTTCGTAGTCGAGAGCCTTACCCCTCGACCATGGAGGCCGTCAATTAGATTGCTGTGGACTCCTGCATCTAATCAACTTCAAAGTACCTCATCGACAAACTCGGCAAAATATATTATTTTGTAATAATAATTCTGGGACTAACTACCAAATACATGCACCCATTTCTCGCCTATATTTTTTTTATATGAATACCGCACAAGAGACCGAACTGCTCCCAAACTTCTGGAGCCAGTGAGACTATGGTATCTCCAATTGGGGAATGTTGTGAGGCTGAAAGTATTGGGGAGGGGAAGGAGAAGGGGAAGAGGAAGGTGGGGAAATACCTGGCTCTTCAGATCTGGTCACCAAACACGGCTAAAAGCCATTTCAAGCAACTTTTCGATTCTGAATGGTGATCTTTCCCCAGGGCGATACTGACAGTATCTACCACTCTGGAACGTGCCGCAAATATACTATATATTATTTTTAATCAATAAATTACGAATGACACAACTTAATCAAATAAAATTACTTGCGTACACAAATTACACACAGCCTACCTTTGGCCATAGAGCAATGCACAACACTGGTAACCATATTGGTAAATACTCGAAATATCGCTCTGGTGAAAGACCATCAATCAAAATCTAATCGTTCCTTGAAAGGGCTTTAGCCGTATTTTGTGACCAGATTTGAAAAGCCGGGTCGTTCCCAACCTTCCCCTTACCATCTGTAGCGATGATACTGAAACGACATGAATGAACGTTGGAGCGCCAAAATGTAACCCTCTCCGACTATTGTTCTACTCATCTCAGGATTCGTGGGTGAGACTGATGGATGAAGCACGGGGAAGTGGGATGTATATCATGATACAGTAAATAAAACCCTATTTAAAGGAAAGAACATAATTTATTGATTCTAAAACCACGATTATCATGGTGGAGCAAAGAGAAGAGTAAAGAGAAGGATTAAGTTAAAACGAAAAGGTTTAAATAATAAATGATGGTTCTTATAGTCCGATTCTTCTCCTCAGCATCATGGAAGGCCTCTCCAGTCCTGATGCTCACCGATTTCCGCCGTCACCTTCAGCGAAGTCTATGACGACTCTTCTGAAGCGCCATCCGCCACGGCTTCTTCCGTGGGGTTCAGACAATGGTATGTGAGGATGCTACCTTATGTCCTGTTTGGTCGTCGATACAGCAACTGACCCTCATGTCCGTTCATCACTCTTCTGGGATTTTCTCCAAAGCAGCAGGCACGCGCGGTTTGGTTTCATAGCCTCACAATTTGGCCATCAATAAACTAAAACATACCCACTTCGGGTAAATTCAATAGACGCACTCCGACGTCAAACAAAACAGAAAATTAACACATAATCCCTCCCAAAAAACACTTCGAGCTCGACCGCCCGTGTCAGGTTATATCCGACGCCATGTTGACTTGCTCGCCTTCCGTCGGATGTCTCCCATAGACATTCTCTCACCAATCTCTTCCGTAAACAATCATCATAATCATAGACGCGGGGTCAGTATTTACGTTACAAACATGCTCCAATTTGTGATACCATAGTCACACTGACTTCAGACAATCGGGAGCAGTTGGGACTCGTGTGCAGTATTCACATAAAAAAACACTTACACATACATCTTGAGGTGATTTTTCACTAAAAACGGTGCTATACAAATAATTGAAATATTATTATTATCTTTTTCCCTTTTTTCTTCTGACACAAAACTTTTTTTTTAAATGTGATGGTGACAAGAGTCCTAGCTCTGGGCAATTAGAGCTCTTTTGTGTTCCATAAAACATACTCCTACTAATTTACCTTTGACTGCAAAAAATGCCGAGTTTGTGAGTAGTTAGTTGGAAAATCTTAATAATATTTGCGGTGCGTTATATAGTAACTAAGATTTACTATAAGGTTTTATGGGTCCATCGGAGGAGCATCAAAATAAAATAACCAAAACCTGTGAACATTAACCACGTCATCGGCATCGCCATTAAACACACCCTTTTCAGACAGTTTTACGATCAATTTTATTACGGTCAATTTATGTCAACAAATTTTTATAAATTTAATATCGTATTACAACCGTCGCTGGATATTTTGTAGCAAGTACTAGGCAAATTGAATTTTTTTACAAAGTATATTATAATAATATTGAAGATAAGGTAACAAAGCGCAAAAAATATTACGTGCCGCTTTCATTCCATTTGGACCGTTTTCGATCAAATTCATATCAACAAAATATTAGGTATCGACCCTTTAGAAGAACAAGGTTTCATCTGATACACCAATGTCATACGGCAATGGGCTCTATAAAGATCTACTTCAGAGGTCACTGTCGTATAAAAATGCCGTGTCATATGGAACCTTGTTATTCCAAGGGGTCGGTATGTTGTTTTTTTATCAGCCACTCGATCCTATTTTTTTAGTTCATTATGGCATTATCTTTCGCTTGAGTCGCTTCCTCGTTAATGGGGATCGTGACCCCCACTCCAATCTACCCTTTGTACAACGCTCCTCCACTCCTCGCGATCCTGCGCTGGGTGGAGAGCTGCGGACACCGACCTTCCGGACGCCGAATTTAGTCACTCCTCGGTGACCTTCCTCAGCTTCTCCTGCCTACTACTTTGCCAGTGACCATGAACTTTTCTGGGTTGGAGTTCTTGATTTGGCAAGCAATATGTCTAAAAAATCTGAGGTTCCGCTTTAGGCAGACATTTGATAGTCTATTCTGGATGCCAAGCTTTTCCAGAATTGATGTGTTTGCTAAGCATTTTCCTCCATCACCACATTTCTAGGGCGTCTATTCGCTTCCTTTCGCTGACTCTACTATTATAATTAATAATATTAAATAGTAATAAATAATATTATAATAAAACGTTATTTTCAGACGCCTTATAGCCTCGGAAACCGAAAGTGCCAGTCTGGGTCTGATATTTTAAGATTGATGGACAAAATGGAAATAAATCAAAAAAATGGCAATGGAAGAGAGAGAAAATACATTTAAAAACGGATATAAAGTTATGAAATAAATTATTAGAAAAAAGAAATGATTAAACTAGAAATATCTACCGACAAATAATAGTAAAATTTCTTCAAACGATTGGTATTCACTTTGTAGCGACATTAATAACCCTGCCTTCCCTATGATGGGTATCTTTTACACGTTGCTTCTAATAACCATCAATATCTGTATAAATATAATAAATACACGGTTAAGATTTTTAGGTATTCCTCCATTATTTATTTAAACATTGATTTAAAAAATAATATTAATAATAATCAGAATTTATCTGGTACATCGGGGATATTTTGTGAACATCGGAAAGAAATTCGAGTATAAATAGCACTGTGAGTGCCTCGACATTGGTTCTCGACGATACGTGAAGAGTGTGCGGAAAGCGCGACACTATATTCGCGTCTCACTTTTGCATACTACACTGTGGAAGCGCGAGGAGCTCAATGTTCTCAGTCGGCAGTAGCTCTCGGGCTTTCAACCAGAGTGGACTTATGCCCATTCCATGAGCGTTGCCAGGTGGTTTTTTAATGTTTTCAGCAAATATGTCTCTATTATTGTAATTTTTGACTTCAATTATAATTAATTAAGGGGATTAGATATGAATGTTCTTATTTTCCGATTCAAAATCGCTAATTTCTGATCGTGTACTGACTACCCAACACCGGAACACGCGTTTTTATTTTAGTATAGTAAGGAAAAGGTTAATAAAAGTTTTTTTTTTAAATCCTTTCCATTAAACAAAGGTGATAAGTAAAGATATATATAAAGTAGATGATTGACTGTTGGATTATTATAGTAACAGAAAGAAAAAAAAAAAAAAACTAAAAAGGGAAAGAAATATTTCGAAGACCCGACAAAAATTTTTAGAATACAAAAAGTGTGTTGTCAGTTCAAAAATTGAAACATTACTAGGACTAGGGACTGATAATATTTAAACTTGATATTCATATATTGAAGAGTGGTGTACACAAAATATTTCTTATTAATTTTATTTTTATCATCTTTTTGGTGGTTCTTTTCCTTAGGGTAGGCACAGCTGTTCAGCCTTTATGGACTGCACGCCACTCTCTTACTGCCATACAAAACTCTTTCAAATGATTGTTTTTCTGTCACACCGACATCAGATACTAAAATTCCTAAGGCATTAACTTGTTACTTTATAATTCACTCAACGCTTGTCTTGGAGCCAAAGTTATACGTTTTTAAAGCGCCACCGAGGCAGATTTAAAGTATACCTTAATTAATCACTTAGATGATACTCCGTCTCTGCCAGCGCGATACGACCAACACCCATTCCACTATTTCCTTTTTTGTTGTATCACTGTTCAACCGCTTAACGTAATAGGCACTATTTTTACCTAACCATATAGCAGAAAAGGGGAGGAAAACAAATTTAACTGCAAGTACCTAACAGAACAAACAATTTTGATCATCACAATTGATTTCTAAGTAAATCGGTTTTTACCAAAAACATTAATAAATCATTTCAACATAAAAAAAAAATTTATTGTAGGGGTAAATAAAATCAATATCATTGAAGTCATGTCTAATGATCCTAATATGACGTTAATAATATAAAAATTTTAAAAAAATTATATTCATCACTTCTTAGTATTTTCACGAAATACACACAGTATAAATCTTTAAAATTATTCACGAATTTACGACACACATTTAAATTCATTACCGTAATCACGTCATTATAAAACAATTTTAAAAAACCTGTCTTAGTTAAAAGCGGGAAAAAAATTCAACAGTAGAGAAACTCACAGAATAGAGAACTTTGATTATCACTAGTGATGGGCCGAGTACTCGTTTAATACTCGGTACTCGGCGTATTCGACGTTTTTTTATTACTCGTACTCGGCCGAATAACTCTGTTTAAATGACGAGTATACTCGGTTTAACTAAAGTAATATAATATTTCGGGAAATAAAATGAAAACGGGAGGATTAAAAGTTGCGTTTACTAAAATTGAATTTAAAGAATTAATATTTAAAATTTTGCAAAGGCAAGTTGTGATGTAAGAATACAAGACTCTCCGCACGTTCTGTTGAAGATTGGCTGTACTCGAATTGTCTGATATATAGAGTGAAATTGCCCATTTTTGCTCTACCAATCTTTCAATCATATAATATGTGCTGTTCCATCTCATAGTAACATCCTACACGAGTTTCTTTTCAGGCAGTTTAAGTTCTTTTTTGTATTTTGTCCAGCTTTCCTTTCGCCAATGCAGAATGATTAAAGTGGCCTACAATTCCTCTAGCTAAGGCAATAACGTCTTTTACGTTTTGAACTTTCAGGGAAGCTTTCATGGCCAATATACGTGTTGTGTATGTATGTAGCATCATTTGCCGATAAATGGACTATCATTAATAGCTTTGACTACATTGGGTCCATTGTCTCTCAAAATAACATGATTAACAGTATCAACTTCCCAGCTCACAGATAAGTCTGACAGCACTATTCAAATATTGTCAGCTGTGTGGTGTCCTCTAAAATGGTGCATTTACAGCACTCTGTGGTGTAGGATAAACTCCTCGTTGAGCCATTGAGCAGTGTAGCTTAGAAAACCAAGCAAGTTGTTGATGCAGGTCCAAATATCACTGATTATTGATACAGCTTTAACGTTTTCGCAAGCAATTTTCGCTCTAATTATGCTTTTCACTTTGTTGTAAACTTCTGGTATGGCAACTTCGCTTATATACTTTCTTCCGGGGATTTGATATTTCGGCATTAAGACGTTCATTAATCTTCGAAACCCATTATCTTCCACTACGGAAATCGGTTAGTTGTCAATAGCAATCATTTCGGCGAAAACTTTGTGGATTTCTTTAGCCCGCCAATCATGCCGCAAATGACTCCTGAATGCTTTGTTGCACCTTTGTTGCATTCGATTCCGACGACGAAGTTGAAGCAGCCGCCTTGCGATTTTGGGATGTTTCGGATTGAGGTTCATTTTGTAAATCTTTTGACTCTTCTTTGTGTTTAATTTTAATATGGTTTAACATCGCCGTCGTAGAATCATTATGTCCAATACCACTTCGTTAAATTGCACAAGAAACATTAAGAATCTTTTAGCTCTTCAGCCGGACTCTCTCGGCCCATCATCGCCTCGCACCGCAGTGGGAAGGATGGATTTATACGTCCTGGACGCACTGACCCCCAGATTCCTAACCGCCCCTAATACCTTATTCCTTCACAAAACGGTCCTTCCTTTTCCTTAAAAAATCCTCCACATAGCATCCCCAAAGATGATATAGGCCCTGAGAGAAATTATTTACCTCAAGACCTCCTGTATGGAGTTAATTTTATATATTTTTTAAAATTTACATTTAATTTAAACGTTAATTTAATTTAACGCGGTAATGGCGTTACTCCCTAACTCAAACACGGGAGTTGTTTTCTCTACTGATATGGGTAGTATTATTAAAAACAAAGTTTTTAAATGACCTTAAGACCGATAATTACGCAAAGTGTCTTTTTATAATCAATTGTAAAAAATTGTCTCTCACGGAGGCCATTCTGAAACTCGATGCGATACACTGTAATATTTTAATATTGTGTTTGTAAAATAAACTTTTTTGTAATTAACCCTCCCAGATGTTTAAATCAAAGTCAAGAAAATAACCTACAAAAAAATCGTTACCAATTAAAAAAAAAATTGGATTATGTAGGAATTGCTTTTTAACAAAACGAGAAGACTAGTATTTCTCATCCTTGAAAGAACCTAGACAAATCAGAATCAAGAATAAATCCATTGACAGATTAACCTTTCCCTTGTAATCCTACCACCCACTGCCCTAACCATAAAGTTCTGACCGGCCGGGGGCTATTTACTAAAGCCTGATGTGTTGCGCCCTTAGCCGCACATTTCGGTTAACTAACCACGGACGCTTATTTAGGGGTTAAAGTTTACATCGTTCAAAGTTCGCCGCAACTGCCGTGGTAATACTACATTGATTATTAATTAGGCATTTTCTCTATATAGCGAAGGTTTTCGAACCTCGTTTGAAATTTAATCGATAAACTGTAATAATTGTCGTATTTTTGGTTGGAAATGTTTAAATTTGTTCACTTGTTTTCCGAATTAGTATCCATTGTAAATCCTAAGACCTATAACAATGCCACTTTTATGTTTTCATTCCTCAAGATAAATCTGAAAGTTAAACTTATGAGTAATGTGTTTTTGTGTTTAATTCGTAGAACTTTATTTATTTTTATTTAGAAATTTAATCTAAATAACAATGTTAGATTTTATTAACATTAAATTTATAAAATAATGGTTTATTGTATTTTTTCCGGTATGACAATAACGGGACCCACCCTTTTCTATAAAAAACCTAGATATTATTTTTATTAATTTTCGCACCAATTTTATGTATTTTTGGAAAAATATTTAATGTTACATGTAGTCTCTAGACAAATATGTATTTTATGTCATCGTCAACGATTTAAAATTACAATTTTTTCAAAGGATTGGTATTCACTTTGTGGGGTCATTTTTAATAAATGAATTTAAAAATATACTTAGTATTCACCACTTTATAAATATACATTGATATCTGCATGTTTCATATATATTTTTTTGTATTCATATATTCCTGACGATGAAAGCATCGCTTTCGAAACATGTAGATATCAATGTATATTTATAAAATGGTGAATACTAAGTATATTTTTCAATTCATTTATTTAAAATTACGTTTGTATCTTTTTTTTCTCAGATTTGTGCACTATACACTGAAATTTATCTCTGAACAAATATATTTCATAATGTGAGGGGTTACGATGCATTTTTTTGTATTACAAGAATGAAATAATTTTATCATTTTCGTGTGATACATCATACATCAGTCTCACTACCTGGATCAAGTGGAACTATGTTAATGGACAATGGACGGTACTTGTCTCTGCTTCCAGAACTGGCTTCCAGAAAAATGTTTTCTTACCAGAGAGGATAAAATTCAATAATTGCTGACTTCTAACCCAAGAGGCATAGCTCTCACTGCTCTACCATTTCAAATGTATAATTTGAGCTATCTAAACAACACTGACCAAAAAAAAACATTCGTATGTAATCTATGCACCATATATCTGCACGACTGTTCTCGGAAAATTGGCCGTCACATTGCAAGCGAATTTATTTAAAAATAGACATCGGTAAAGCAGGCAGCGGCCTTTCCACGGCTTTCAGCGTCGCCAAAGTGTCTGTTGCATCTCTTCTACATTTGACAATCTAGATACAATGTTTAGTACTTATTAACGCTTGGAGCAGTCATTGTAAACCATTTTCATAATAATAAAACATTGAATTTTTTTAAATATATTTCGTTCCTACAGTACCTACCTAAATTCAGAAGGTACTTTTTAGAAATTCTGGTAGTTAGTTATAGTTTGTTTTTTATGGTTTAGTATCAATTAGTTTAAAGCATTGTGAATGAAATAATGCTTTCGGGGAAATACTAGTATTTAAATGTTCCCAGTAAAGATTTTACGTCAGTTTGTAGTGGTAGATACAAAAACGTTAATTTTTAAATAATGTGCCTTTTTGTCATTTTCAAAATTCCACTGCTTCCGATGTGGTCAAGCTAATAGTTTCGCACTAGATAAAGATTTAAACTGTGTTAAAGCTACCAGTCCACAATGAAGGGCTGATACCAATCCTGATGTATGGAAATGAGGCATAGAATTGGCAGAGGAAGGATGAAAGTAGACAGAATTCTCTAGAAATGAGATCTCTGAGGTGTATATGTGTTAAAACCATTTGAGCGTAATGAGTAAAATTACAAAATGGACGCTTAGATGGTTTGGGCACGTAGAACGGATGAACGATGAAAGGAGTGTAAGGAGAATGTATGATACGAGTATGAATGGAGGAAGAAACCGGGGACGCCAGAGGAAGACATGGCACGATCAAACAAACCAAATACTTTAGTTGGGCCATGTCAAAAATGAGAATTAGATAAGAGTATGTATGAGATGATGTATGAATGAAGGAGTGTGTACCAAGATTGAGTTGTTTGGCGGTCCGTCTTCTCTGACTACCGCTGCGGAGAAAGGGCGTGATGGTTAGTTAGTTAGTGAAACTGTATTTATGTTACCAGTCCCGAATGGATAAATGACGCTATTTCATTGGAGCACCTTCCATTTTAATATCAATATAACAAACACATAATTCGCACAGGGTGCAAAGTCGGTGTTTTAAAGATAGTAATCTGTTCATTAACATCGTGTAATCTCTCAAACCGACCGCCCGTTTTAGCACCGTTTTGAGTTCGTCAGAGGTTTTTGCATATATCTAGGGGTCCAGAGTAGAGGTGGCTGTCAAAAGTGGGGCGCATTTGCGATGTGTACAGGTTTAGCAATTTTGGGTCATTCAGCAGTTCTATATTAACTTATGTCTACAGTTTTCAATTCAATCGAATTCATTTTCATATACATACAAACCTACCGTACAAATGGTGGCGTCATATTTTTGCCAACCGTAACCACAGGAAAGCCACAAAGTGAAGTGAAATCTACGTAGATTTCGCCGTTATAGCTTCCGAAATTAGCATTTCAAATTACGCTTTGAATCCACTCCATTCCGTAAATAACGAGCATAATAATTTATCGGAAAATTGTTGCTCGAATCCAAATGCAATTTCTGATAAACACAAAATTGATATTAGCCGTGTCGAACATAATTAATTAAACTCATTAAAGTAAGCCGTGAACAACGTTGGCTGCAAATATTTTGAGTACAGATTGGACGCTTTTAATATTTGAAACAAATCCTACAATTAATTCTATAATATTGATAATAAAACAACCCATTTTATATTCAAATGAGTCATACTGGTTTGGTACATAAACTGAAATAATAATTTTATATCGGAATTAAAATATTATTTTATATTACAGCACTTCTTCTACTTCGTATGGTGGATGAGAGTTGATGGAAGTCATAGTGGGATGCTGGGGTTATTCAGTCAGTCGACGGCATCAGGAGTCACTTGGTTCAGCACAGATGTGCCATAGGGAAACTGATGAAGACGACATTCTTCTACAATGTATTCTGTTTTTTGGATATGTTCACATTCACCAAGTTTGGAATCCTTTAGTCCTCATATATGCATCATATACGCACAACGATTGTGACTGCACCGGATGCGGTTTAATCTGGTCCACGTATTCCGAGGGAGAGAGAACCCTGGCAATTTAATACTAGGATCTACATCAAGGTGCTTGTTTTTTTCAACCGAGGTCTGCCACTGAGTTCGCTACGACTCTTCAGGGGAGTATCATGATAGAAGCAGTCTTTCGCTTTCAGTCCAAAAAGTTTTCCTGGATATCAGGCGCCTGGCCGGGAGGTTTGCAAGGTCATCTTGAAGTGGAATGTTACTATTCACGGCCTTTTGTATTCCCTGAGGGTTGCTGTCTCGTGTCTTACAGTGGGTGATGCGATATTCAAGAGGATAGAGAGCCATTGTAGTGCGATGGAGGGAAGCGTTCCACCCACCATGCGCATAGCAGTATTTAGCTGTACGTCGATCTTATGTGTGTGTGCACTTCGAGCCCATACCGGAGTGCAATATTCTGCAACCGATTTGACTAGGTCAACCTTAGCTGTTTGTAGGGTGTTTGCGTCACAACCCCAACTAGTTCCAGCTAATTTTCTTAAAATATTGATGTGAGTCTTGGTCTTCTTGCTAACATTTTCCATGTGAGATCTATGCATCAAGCTTCTGTCCAGTGTTACGACAAGATAATGAGGACTGCTTTCATGAATAATGGTAGCTGCTCCAAACTATACATTAATCGTAGTACTCGCATCCAAGTTGCTTAGGCAGCTGCAACTGTTTTTGTTGCGTTTTCTTTCAATTTCCAGTCGGAGTAGTATTTTTCCATGGTAGTTAGGTCAGCATTTAGGTTATTTTCAGCTGATTCAAGGGATTTATGCTGGACTGTTATAACAATATCAACTTCATAAATAAATTTTCTTCCATTATTTTCTGGAAGGTCTTCTATATACAAATGGAAAAGGGATGGTGCAAGTACCAATCTCTGTGGAAGTCCATTTCCTATTTTATAAGTCCTACTTTTCGGAGTTCCTATGTGGACTTTAATAGCACGGTATTTAATCAGGGATTCAATAATTTGAACCATTTTCACACAAATTGTAGAGCTTTAAAAGTAGGGCTTTTCGCCAGACGGTGTCATAATGCTGATGTTAAGTCAATAAAAGCGGTTGCGGTTTTGAGTTTCCTTTGGAAACCTGGCGCTATATGGCTTGCAAGTGTGAGCACTTGGTCACAATATTAACGTCCTGCCCGGAAACCTGCTTATTCACGGGGGATAACCGACTCTAGTATTAGCGTGAGTCTACGCAGTAGTACTCTTTCTAGGAGTTTGTACACAGTGCTGAGCAGGGAGATTGGTCTGTAGCTTTCTGTAGCTAGGATCCTCGGGAGGTTTGGCTTCAGAATGGCTATAACTTTGGCTTTTTTCCATATTTCCGGAATTTTTCCGCCATCACAAATGTTTGAAAAAATTTTAGCAAGCCATTTTCTGGCCCGAGGCTCGGTATGGTCCAGGATGTCGGGAAGAATCCCGTCAGTCAGCTGCTTTCCCAGCCTTAGTTGAACAGAGCGCAAATTCGAATTCTTCAATAGACGCTGGTTCCACAGTACTCACAAAAGTTGGCCATTTTTTACGAGCTTTATTTAAGCACTTGCTTACACAGCACTAATTTTACAGTATTATTGTAGATTTCCGGTCTCGGTTACAAACCTTTACATTTGGTCAGGGCAGTATATGAACAGTACATAATATAAAAACGTCTATTTTTTTTTTACATGAATCCATGTATAATAAAATTTCGCCACGTAGGCGTGTGGGTTATATAAATTAAATGTAACATTAAATACATGAAATGCGTTTTCCATTGTGTTGCTATAAAATATATGACGTTACTAAAATGTATTCCGGAACGTAGCGGGTATGAGGATTAATGTGATGTTTTCGATATAATGACGTCATTATGCGCGAAAAGCATGAAACCCTGTCATCTGTCACCAGGCGTAAAATTGTGATGGAAATATGTTGTTTTTAACAGACAGTCATTGTGTAAAAATAAATCGAATTTATCATGCGAATTTTCAGTAATATTTAATGTATAAATGCGCAAGGGGTTATTTTTAAAATATGTTATTCAAATTTTCTAAACTTGGTCTTAAACCCGGTTTCTCCCAAGTTTCGACACTCTTTTTGTGATCTGAAGAATATAGATCAAACAAAAGGACATTGTTAAGTTCTGAAATGATAATGTGATTGGTTACTATCGTAATTGCTATTTTTCCAGTCCCTACTTTCCCTAACCAACACAACTGTTTTTGAATGGTAACACTGTAATGTGGCAATAAAGTTTTACTGCTCTCGTGGAAGCAAGTTGCTCGTTCGTATTGAAATTATTAGGTAAATGCTTAGTTAATCCTTGCTCCTTTTTACCTCAATCTAGCCTATATTATTGTCAACCAAATCCATCAATGATTTATGTCAACATTGTTACAGTCTATTCAAAAGATACATTTGAAACTGTATAATTTCGTCTGTGGGTAGTTTCGGGTGTAACAGACGTGTTACATAATTTTTTTACATTTCAATGAATATTTTAAATATTCAACTAAAATTATAAAAAGAATAAGCTGTTCAAATGTTATGATGCCAGAACCCACCGTTCGAATATTTTACTAGTTCAAAAGTTACAATAACATATTTCGTACATAATGCAATACGCACGCATTATTAAAAGGTTTAAACAACATCAAAAACCAGTGTAAATCTTCACCGCAGTCATAATTTAAAAATCAAACCAATATTAATTAATACAACTTAATTCTTCGTTATTATTATTACTTTTTTTGTAAATATTATGTAGGTAAAACTTATTTTTGTTAGATTATGAATGTCAATTAATATGTGAAAAATTTTAAATAAACTAAATAAATGTAAATAAGTAGGTAACCTAAGATGTTTCCTAGTCACATATAATATATATAAAAATCAATGTCAGTTTGTTTGTTTGTTTGTCTGCCGAAAATAGCACACGTGAAGGTTTAGAAAGTAGATTGAATGAAATCCAATATGTAAAACAGTTGCTATAACGTTTTAAAATTAGTATGAAAAACATTGAACCCGCACATGATTTATTTAGGTTAGCCTATAGATATCACACTCTGGTTAGCTACAGATTGCATATTCAAAAGAAGAATGTTTTTTTGGGTAGAGTATTTTCAAAATGTAAAACATAAGTAGTTACCTACATAAGAACTTTATTATTTAGATATGTTTTGAAAAAATAAACGTGTGGAATGAAATTAAATTTTCAAATAGTTTTTTTTTTTGACAAGCAAGAATTCACAACATCATAACTTTATATAAACCTGACCAAGGCCGATCAACTAGTTTAATATAAATATTAATAAAACGTGTTCATCCTTGGTAAAGGTGTATTTTAAATTAAAAAGATTTTCATTCCAAACAAAGCTTTTAATTTAATCTGATGCGATCCAGTAGCGCAGGATGTGTGCATTCTGAATACCTGCTTCACATCGGCGCAGTGTCGAATTATGACGGAAATGCATTTCCGGCATTTTGCACCACTGCATTTCCCCGCTGCACAGTCGAGCCTGGTTTTATTTCCATCTCGGCTTAATTTAGCTTGAAACTGCATCGTGACCTGACTTTTATTTCGGTTCCTCTCAGACGCAGGGCTAATTATAGAAGAGGAGTGACGCTGGATCTCAACTCACCGCTGTTATGATAAAAGTTTATAGTAATTTTGGGTTACTGCTATTACCTAAGTTTAGTGCTCATTTACGAAATCATACATACGTTAAGTTATTTCGAAGCAGGTATTAATTTTATTAATAAATGATTCCATTAGAAAGTTATTCAGTTAAAAAACTAAACATCACTTTACAGGTTGCTAACTCAAGCAATATCACAAATGATTTATCTGTAAATTTTATAGCAATATTTAGAAAAATGTATAAGGTTTCAAAAGACAAATAACCCCAGACTATATTCTTTAAATTATATTAAATACCTCCCAAAATGTCTGAAAATAGGTGCAGTTTGCAAACTAATTAAAGTCATTTTGAACGTTTTACCTAAAATACCACCACCTATTTCGGATAGAATTTAAAAATTACAATATGAGGATTACATTTTAAATACTTATACATTTTTTATATTCCTGTCTGGAATTTACAGATCAATCATTTTTAATATTTCTTGAGATAGCAGACTACAGGGTGTGTATATTTGGGTGCTGATCGTTAAACAATTTTTGATTTACTGACGGTGTAGTGTTTTTTTTTTTATTAACTTACCCCTAAATTATTTATATTCTTGGCAGGAATATATTTTATCCCCTTAAATTACCTTCGCGACCGAGTGGTAAGCTCCTTAACTCTGGATGTTTCTAAAATTACGTATACCTTTTTATTAGCGAAATACTGTTAAGAAAAATGGTGCATTAAAAACCATAAAAATATTTTAGACGTCTCTATTTTCATTTTGTTATTTTTTTCCGTTTTTTGGCCACGTTTGTAATAATTTTATTGTTATTTTCTGTACCTAATATTCAAATTTATTGTGGAATTTTAGTTATTATAATGTCTAAAAAAACTTAACATACCGAGTCCGCTGTAGAATGGCTATAATGTTTACAATGATTGGTTATGAATTTTTTGATATGCAGAGATCTGAGTAAATTATTTAACGTACCCAATATTATGTGAAATTTCCAAATTAACTATTAAGTCGATATCTGTTTGACTGAAGTAGAAAAACTATAGAATGATGAACTCCGGCATTATAATGCAGCTTGATAATGAAGCTGCGTTTAAACAGAAAGTTTTATTGCTACTTGTTTAATACCAGTATGTTTTAAGTATATGTATATGTCTACCTTCTTTTTTTATCTTATTTAGCAATGTTACTCTTTTTAAATTCTTGAAAATGTGAATTTTTAAAAGGAATAAAGTAAATTGAATTGAATTTAATAATAAGTAACCTCAATGTATGCACATAAAATAGGAAGTGGAAAAAGCAGTGTGATGGTTAATTTCTGTGCGTATAAACTTTCAGAGCTCCATATCGAAAAAGAGTTTTAAAATTTTAACCGACGGCAAGTTTGTAAGCGAAGATGAGATTTCCTTCGAGGTCCAGACGAATTTATTCAAAGATGAATTAATGAGAAAACATTCTCAAGATGCATCTTCAAAGGCGGAAAAACTGCTTAACGAACTAATCTCCATATTAAAGGAAGCTTTACCTTTGACATGATAATGAAATATATACTGTGATGTTTGTTTATTAATAAAAACTCTTTTTTTTAATTAGTTTTCACAGTTAAAATAATTTTCGAAGTTTAAATATTTCAAAGCTCGCCAAAACGCTCCAAATCTATGGTCGGTCAGAGTTGATGCCAGAATTTCAAATGTCAAAACGAGGATTAGCTTTGCCGTACATAATTTTATTTTTTATTCATGGTAAATCATAACTAATAAGCATGGAAAGCAATAAAATTAATCACTTATTTAGAAACTTTAGTTAATGAATAATAATAGTTTCTTTTTCAATAAACGCAAAATCACTTTGTGGTATCATTTTTAATAAAATGATTAGGAAATATTTTGTTAAGCCATTATTTTTTACCTTACCCTCCACACAGCATCCCCAAATATGATATAGGCCTTGAGGGAAATTATTTCTTTCGGGGTCTCCTGTGTGGAGTTACTGTAAAGAAAAATTATTATATAAACATCAAAATAATATGAATGATACAAATTTATACTTAAATAATAACAATATTTAAAATTAAAATTATCATAATATCCAAATTGACAGTTGGTTTCCCCATAAATAATTCTATTTCGTTCATTAATAACAGTTCTTTATTTTTTATATTCAACAACAATTATAAAGTTAACCAAATAAAGTTTAAATTTCAAACAAAATTTTCCATACAAATCCAATACAAGAATACGCACGGCCGAGACTCATAACGTCGGATGTTCCGAATACAAGGTTACCAACATAATAACGATTTATAAATATATACATAATAAACATGGACATTCTGAATCGGGGTATGCTGATTATGTGATTTTATTAAAGCTGTATTATTTTCACTGGAGTTCACCTTATATCTGTCTACATCGTGGTTACTTCTGAATGGAGCACCTCGGTCATCCCAACTCGTACAAGGATTATAGAGTAGACCTACAGTCATGATTACTTTGGCCAAATGTATTTCTCCTCGATGTGATATCAGCCAATCAAGATATCAAAAATCGAAGTAGGTTGTATTTTTAGTGCTACAGCGAATTATTCAAATCCGAGCAAAACATCATTGTATTGCAAACATCCTGCTGGTTTTGTTGGTATTGAAGCTTGATCTTAATAAAGCAGAAATCTATTTATCTGATGCAGCTAAAAATCTTGTCCGGAGAGTTTTGGTGTTATTCGTTTATGGGGCAATACAAATATCTTCAACTCGCCACGTACATCATGAGCTGTGAAGCTATGAAATAAACTTTTAGCACTCATATTATACAGGGTATTGAGAGACGAACCTGACATACTTTAACCAGTGATTCCAGACCACATTTTAAGTATCAAAATTCAAATTAAATTTTGGTCTGCGGTAAAATTATTATTTAAGCTTATGAACCTCAATTTAATATTTTTTTAATCTTTGAAGATAATACTAACAACTCCCAAATCGATACATGAAACCGAAAAGAAACAGAAAAGAAAAAAATAACGGTGACAGCCGGGATTCGAACCCAGGTCCTCATGGTCTATTCGAGACCTGCGCTCTATGCCAACTGAGCTACAGCTACCCCAATCCATCCCGTCATTTTAATCGGTATCATACTTCGACTTCTAAAAACTGTAAATATCTGAATTGAATCGGAGACGGCAGAATCTTGTGGTTATAAAAAGGTAGCAGCCAAAGAACATAGGAATTATTTGAGGATGAAAATAAGAAGCATTGGAAATATCAAAATCAAATAAAAATAGTAATTGCCAAATTTCTAATAAATAAATAGATTTAACCCAAAATCCAATTTTAAAGATGTTCCCTTTCTTCCACTCCCCTTCCCCTACCCCTCCACCTACCACTTTTACCGTCCCCTCTCTGATGCTCTGTCCTGTTCTACTCTGATATGCTGTATATTTCCCCCACTTTCAATGTCTTCATTATGATATATCTCTGTGGGTTAATTTAGTTAATATATGTACGTTCAGGAATACGGTGGAGTTCAAGCGAAACCGGTAGATAATGCATAAATATAAATAAAATAAAGTGGCTCAAAAGAATAAAAATTCTTTCATTTAAATTAGAAAGAAATATATCTGAGTTACATTCATCTAATTTCTGACACAACTGATCATTTTTCAGATGATGTTCATCTAATGAAAATTTTCATGAAATAGTTTTTCTTTTTTTGTCATCGAAGATAATATTAACAACTCTCAAAATGAAAAATCAAACCGAAAAGAGACAGAAAATAAAAAAGATAACGGTGTCAATTGGGATTGGAACCCAGGACCTCTTGGTCTCTCCGAAACCTTGCACTCTTATCTATCTAAAGATTACAAATTAATTGGGATATAATCTTAAGTGATTATAAAAAAATGTAAACGGGGATTAATTTAAGGTGATATTCACAGTTCTTAAAAATCGAGCTATGATACCGATGAAAATTACGGAACGAATTGGGGTAGTTGTAACTCAGTGGATTAGAGCGCAAGGTTCCCGATAGATCATGGTTTCGCGTCCCAGTATCTACCAGTATATTTTTCTTTTCTGTGTCTTTTCGGTTTCATGTTTCATTTGAAGAGTTGTTTATATTTTCTTCAGTGATTAAAAAATATGTTAAAATGACATTTATAACCTTCAAAAAGTTAAGTGAAATTAGATTTTCATTCGAAATAATCACACAAAGCAATCGCCAGTTTCAAAATTTGGATAAATTTGCAAAGGGTAATTTGAAACCAGGTTTATTATCTAAAAATGTTAGAGGCTCGTCAAATCAGAATTTCAATTTGCACCGCAAAGAATATTTTTATATTCCTCGCTCATCGACAACCAGCAATCTTCATTATGATAATGATGATGCTGAAATGTATATTGATTCCTTTGTTATATCCTATTCTCCTTCTTTTGTGCCCTGTTCTTCTTCAAAGTCTTTCTAGAACGTTCCGATACTTCACTTTGATAATCTGCAGGGGGTCGTTGTGAGCACGTTTCATCCCTTCCATCCATCCCTTCTGCGGACGCATCCCCTGACCTAATCGAAGATCTTGTCTTCCCTCTCCCCATTCTTCTCGGCGCAGTTCTGCAGATAATAATAATAATTACAAGTATTTTAGTGTCGACGATATCGCAGTTTTATTAAACACGATTTCTCCTTCAATACCTATCATATTTAGTGTTTTGCAATTGTCGCTGTGAAATCTCTATTGTGAAGGAAAGTATTTAAGTGGTGATATGTTAAATTTTTGAAATATTGTTTTCAGTCTCAATGATGTGGGTAATTGATTAGTCAGTTTCCTCTAATACCCTACTTTTTTTCCATAATCCTTACTCTGAAATGCAGTGCAGTGAAAACATGCCAAGGGAAGGGGGGCAAAGTGGAAAGCATAAGTTTAGTGTGCAGATTAAGAAAACTTTTTTTTTTTTAATTTTAAGTTTATAAAAATAAGGAACTAATATCATTTTAATATTTAAAAAATAACGGTAATAAAAGAGAACAGTTTTGAATATAGAGCCTCAGTTTTGAAAACGTCCATTTTTTCCACATTGTCCTACTATGCAGGCAAAGTGACTGGCAAAGGTTAATACAGAACATAATAGGATGATTTCTCTAATAGGATTAGCAATAGACGCAAGTAAATTGTCCATCGTCAATATCGAAGCATAGTTCATGTGCCCATTCTTGGCAGAAATTATACTGAATCCATTCTTCAATCGGAAAAGTCCTTTGCAAAACATGCAAAGAACTGTTCAAGTATCAAATTTTCTTGTTTTGATGTGCCAGGCTGACATTGAAAATTAATTCTTACTTTCACCGCTTCCCCTGGGAAAGTCTTTTCTCCCCTTTTTCTCTCTTTCAGCCAGACTTTAATTCTTGAAAATAAATTATAAATTCAAAAAAAAAATATTTTTCTTGTAATACCACTTTATTAAATATATAAACCAACCGGTTTCGGTTCAGTCTGAACTTTCTTAGGGTTGCATAAATTCATACTTATTGAAACAGAATTACAATAAGTTAGGAAACAGAATAGAGGGAAGGAACAAATATGCGACAAATTTCTGTCGTAGGTTTTTTATTCAGTTGGCCACGAAAATCAGCAAAAGATAATAATAAAGTGGCCATTTTCAAATATTCAATGCACAATTCATACCCAAACTTGAAAAATACAGCCTACCATTGGTCATAGAGCAATGCACGCCACTGCTATAGGTTTGGACAGGGATTATTTTGGTTTAAGTTTAAAAATATTTTCATGATTTTAGATGTAAATTTTGCAAATTGTGAATAAATGTTAAATTATTTTTGATAAAATGTTTGCTCGTGCCTTAGAAGTCGTTTCATTTAAAAATATTCTGACTATACCATAGAATATGACTATAAAATAATTCAATATTGATATTGCCTCCCGGTGTAAGCTCTGCTCAAATTAATAACACTTCTCGTTTCTGAACGAATAAACACGCTTTTTTCTAATAATCGAGCATACACGCCCACATGAAACGAATGGTTCATTAAAACAATTCATCACTAATTGCAACTATTCGCGGTGCATTGGAAACGCACTTCTAGGCTTGAATACGAGTTCCGACTGCATTGGCTGCGTTGCACAAAAACAAAAATAGGTTGATTGAACGTTGAAACGTGCTATTGCTTTTAAATACATTTTCAGTGTACAGATATTTTATTCATGATATAATTCAAATAATGTACGCAATACGTAATTTAACTGAAGCTACGAATGGTATAATTTATGTTATTTCACACCTCACAGTGATTTTTTTAGTGAAGATATTCGTGAAATTTTAACTGGAAGGTTTCCAATGAAACTAAATTAAAACATAAATGAAATATAATTGTAACAAGGGAAACATTTTCTAAACACCCGCAGTTACTTATATAAAATGATGCGTAGTAGAAATTTTTCAAATGACTTTTTTTCTTACGCACTTCAGCATTTTGAAAGGGTCAAAATATCGATCAACCTTTAGAAAAACCCTTGTATACGACGCACTGGGTCAAATTCGTAAACCCTTTTTTAAAGACCGCACCCTAACTCAAGTTAATTCCCCCAACTCCAACAACCATAAAGCCTAGCGTACATACTCGTATACGCCTTTAACAAGCTCGCTACTCAAATGAACGAAGAAATCCAGCGTAATTATTATAATTGAACAATTTTATGTAGAGATACCTATTAATTATATCGCATCATCATCATATCCATAAGCTGTCATATTTTGCAGTTCGCATGATGCTATCAACATAATCAATTGTAACATTTTTCGAGAACACCTAATATCAAAAACTTTAAACTATTAATACTATAAACTATTAATACCATAAACTATTAATACCATGAACTATTAATACAATAAACTATTAATACTATAAACTATTAATACTATAAACTATTAATACCATAGACTATTAATACCATGAACTATTAATACTATAAACTATTAATACTATAAACTATTAAAACTATAAACTATTAATACTATAAATTATTTATACTATAAACTATTAATACCATAAACTATTAATACCATAAACTAATAATACTATAAACTATTAATACTATAAACTATTAATACTATAAACTATTAATACTATGAATTATTAATATTGTAAACTATTAATACTTTAAACTATTAATACTATGAATTATTAAGGCTATAAACTATTAATACTATAAACTATTAATAGTATAAACTATTAATACTATAAACTATTAAAACCAAAAATTATTAATACTAAAAACTATTAATACTATGAAGATTCCGTTTTTGAGTGGTTACAATCCTTGGCTAGGAATCCGGAGGTCACGGGTTTAAATCCCGGCGTGCACCAGATCTGAATAGCCAGGTACTTCCCAACCTTCCTTTACCCCATATTCTTATCCCCCTTAATACCTTCAGCCTCACAATACACCCCAATCGAGAATACCATAGTTTCACCGGCTCCAGGCGGTTGTGAGCAGCTGGGTCTAAATTTATCGTATACGAGTAGTCCTCTTTTAGGTATTTTTCCAGTGGTTCACTTTATTCTTCCGAAAAAAACCCTAAATACCCCTTCTCCTTTGGTCGGCTCCCACTCGAACACCAAAATATTCATGTATGTCTATCATTATTTTATATCGCAGTTTAGTTTTAATAAATTTCTGATGGGGTAAGGGTCCTTCCGAAACCGGTCGAGATTATTATATTAAATTGAAGCGGTTCAAAACAAATGTACACGATTATATTATAATTACGACAAGCCACAAAGTAAATGCTTTTTACGAATGTGTAAATAGATTATATTTATAACCAAATTATATGAAACAAAAAATCACTCGTGCAGAATATAAGATAAATATTATAAGACGGAATGCTTATTCGGGCGGTAATTGAAGATGTCTACATATGTTAAGAAAAAATATTATATAATAATATGATTGAATTAAAAAAAAAATCATAACGAACTATAAAAAAAAATTGAAAGACACTGTTTAATTATAATATATATGATATTAAAAATTATATTTAATATAACAGTATACTGTTTATCCTTATGAGGAAGGCTTTCCTTTCGAAATATGTTGATATTTATATATTAAAAAGGGGCGTATACAAAGTTATTATTAAATGAATTAAAAAATTACTTTGTGTTCACCACTTTATTAATATACACAGATATCTACATGTTCCATATGTCTATACTTGACATTATTATTTTTAGTATTCTATGTATTCCTGATGAAGAAAGCATCGCTTTCGAAATATGTATATTAATGAAGTGGTGAATACAAAGCATTTTTTTAATTCATTTATTAATAATGGCGCCACAAAGTGAATACCAATCATTCGAAGAAATTATAAAGTTATTCTTATTGATTTATAGACTTAAAATAAATTAAATTCACAACAGAAATGTATATAACAACATCAAAAAATCACTCATTACAAGTTTTATGGAGTTATAATATTTATTCAGCTCGCATTTGATGTTACATCATTGCAACTATTACATAGCCTATTCAAACAAGAAATACCTGTATTATCCAACATTACTACGATACGAGAAAAAAAAAGAATTCTCCGTTCGTAGCATTGTTACAATTTAATGAATGGATGTGTATGTCCAGCACCGCTGCCACTGTTACACGGAAGGGGATATTATAAAGCAATTCGCACATATTTAGAAATGTTAATATATTTTCACCATCTCTTTATAAACCTACACCACTCTGTTTATGTCTGGAAAACGTCCGTTCGCATATTATTGAACTGAGAGCTTTAAGCTTCTGCGTTCAAAATGCATTTTGACATGTAAACATTCACGGCTGTTTTGTTTGATTGTATGTCGCTACACATTTAGTTCACGCGTCAATTATACACAAATGTTTTATAATATAAAATGTTTTGATCGATGTTTCTTATAACATATTTATGTTTCTTATAGCTCCCAACAGCCACGCTTGGCTACCACCTTAATATATTTAAACCTAAAATCTTATTTTCATGTCAGTAATCCTACGTCAGGGGTGGGGAACCTTTCTACCGCCAAAGGACATTTCGACATTAGTGTATCACTTGCGCGCCTGAGATATACGTGCTCGCATATATCCGGTATATACATATATAAATATGTAATGAGTACTTCATGTGTACTGAAATTTGTAGATACTTGTGGATATCTCTGAAAAATTACACGATATATTATCAATTCATTTGGACACCATTACGTGTATTTTGTCAATAATTTTTGTCCATTTGAACGATATTTGTGGATACTTGTGGATTTTTGTGAATATATTAACCATATTTTACAATATATAACAGTAACTTAACCATACATTCGGATAATACGGTGACCAGATAGTATAACACGCGCATGAATTTTTTAAAGTAATCAAAAGTATGAAAAAAAACTATCCCTTAACTTAATACTTCACCTAATTATTATTTTTTTTTAATTATTTTTTAATGCATTAATTGTGCCAATTCACACGTGTGTTGATTTATCAGCGAACCGGACAATTCTGATGCATTTTTTATAAATAATGTTTGTATATTTGGACGAAATTTTTGTATATTTGGATTGTATTTTATCTACATAACTATCTTCTTTATCCACCTCAATAAAACAATCGGCGTTGCGAGCAGTGGAAAAGAATCATCTTATATTCTTGATTTTTTTTTTTGTAATTTTGGGATCAGTTTTTTTAAACCTGGGCTGGCTTTAGTGGGACGGACCAAATGTGCTCGCAGTCAGAATGTTTCCCACCCCTTTACTAAGTCAATGATTAATTTCAAAAATTGTGTTTAAGAAAATGTTGTCCTTTTTCATTTGATTTAACTAAAATACTATAAATATCCCACCAAAGTAAACAAATTGGTTTTTTTTTACCGAGACTGGGTTATTATTATATAATTATTCTGTTATAGAATTGGGAATCTAGAGATTCTGGAATCTAGAATGGAATTCTAGATCATACTTTCAACTTCCCCTTCGATTTGTTGTCAAATTCTTAGAACACTACGTTATAAAGACTTTCTTTTGAGGGCTTCATCAAGACGCTTCCATAAGATTATCTTATTTTATATACATTTAGTGCTTTTATTTTTTTACTAGAGTAATGGATCTTTTCATTAAAGCATTAAAGGAAGATATTTTCTGGAATGGGCTTTCAAAGAAATGAGGCATACAAATTGAAACCTTCTAAATTGAAATTGTTTCGCACACAAATTTTAACGAGGGCTTTTGCAGCCTTTTAATATTTTTAAACGTATTTTTCATACTTACCCCTTTTGTTCAGATAAAGTAATTTAGGCAGAACCAAGTTAATCCGAAGTTGACCAATAAACGGGTTTTTTTATTAAAAAAGTGGTTTACCCCTTGATATTAATTGTCTTTGTGCTTAGTTGGTATTGTCTTATGAAAGAAAACAGCTAGTATGAGAGGTAAAAAAATATGTGTGCGTCCAACATACCTGGTAGAACTTAAAAAGCATGGTTCACAGTAAAATATGTTTTTAAAAACCTTTAGAAACAGTCTATGGGAATATTTTTTAAGCTATTGAATTTAAGACACACAATGGATTTTTATCATTTGGCACTACAGGTGAATTTTTTTATAAAATTACTTGGTCTTGTTATATTTTCCATTGACTCTATCAGTCTAGATTTCATAATGTTGGATTTACCTACCAAAAACGGATTTAGGGTTGTCATAAGAATGCATATATGAGAGTAATATTTTTATGGTCATCCATAGCATAAAATACACAATACCTCTCAAGTCCGGAAATTTTTTAACGATGTTAAACAGGAAGCAATAAGAATGTTTCATGTTAAAGAGTCATCGAGTGTGGCATTAAAATCGTATAAAATACTAGATTTTCGGTGTGAGTAAGAATTTCTCTGAAGAATTTATATATTGCATCTCCGAAGGTCGTTTAATGACAAAGGAGTTCAATATATTCTCACACGTATATTGGACAATTGCAGACAACAAAACGTGCCACATTTTTTTCAAATTTCTACATGTTCAACTATTTATTATGGAATAACTAAAAGCGATATTATTTTTCTACGCCGCGGGCTTTATTCAGCTTTTCCAAATAAAGTGTTTAAATTAAATCGTTTTCCCGTGAATATGAAGTGAACCGCTTTGAGCAGTGGTGGATCGTGGTCTTTTTAACTGGGTTTTTTTTATTTCAGAAATCCAAGAGTAGATATATTTCATCAAATGGTACTTACTGTTGTTATCCTTCGTCGAATCGTTGAATACAGTGGCAATCGGATAATTTGAATAAAGTTTGCAGAAGGGGTACTAAAATTTTGATTTTAATCAGTAGATACTCGACACAATTATTAGATAATGAGAAAAGGTTTCTAAACCTTGATAATTAAAACCTTCACACTTCGATTCCTTTGGGATTAAAATTGTGAAATATTTTAACAGTATCAGCAAATTAGTTTCCTTACAACCGCATTACCAGCAACACTTCATGTGCCACTCGCGTTTAAAAACTCCAGTGAATTTTTGGGTTTTCGCAACACAATCTTGAATCAAAGAGAGGTCAGGACGGAAAGGTCCCTTATTTTTAAATTCAAACCTTTTTCATCCGTATTTGCATTATTTTTGCGATGTATACAAAATTATAACAAGAATACCCGCGACAAATCAACAAATGCTATAAAAACTACTTTCAATTTCAAAGCCGAAACAATACTAGAAAAAGCGTAATACCGTATCGCATAACTAGAGACTTCAGACAATACTTTTCGAAAAGTTTTTAACTAGGGAATATAACGTCTTATCTAAAAAGGGTGGAATCTTGAATACGAAAACAAAAGTATACATTAAAATCTATTCGTTTTACTGGTAGATTCACAAATTCTATTAAAATCAAACGGTCAGATAAATGCAACAAAAGAAAATAAAAATTTACTAAAATTTTCTAATAACTATAGAAAGTTAAATAATAACATTTAACTTGCATCCTTATCGTGCAAAGTTCAACAAGCCGGCAAAATAACTGATAGGTCCATCTCGGTGACACTCGTCAAACTACGGAAGTCACGTGTCTTCAAACATTCCTTATCGCTGCGCACAAACATCATCCTGTTTTAACCTAGGTTATTTATATTCGCCTTTAGGGGGATTGTAATTTTTTGGTTTATTGTACGAAGTATTTCCTTAGGATCTTGAGCCCTTATGTGCTAAATACATGGGAATACCAGGTAGCTCGTGTTTTTAAGTCGCGTGGATTTAAACGCGGAATTTTAATGACGCACTGTTTATGAAGTGCTTATATTATAATACAAGTTTGTCTTATTTTCTCGTCTTTTTAATGGCAGTTTACTACATAATTGCTCTTCAGAGAAAACCTCTACTGATTTTGAGATAGAACCCTGGAGGCACGTATTGCAACATGCAGTGGTTTGGTGTTTAAGTTAAGGCGTTTTCATTAAATTTATTTTCTTAATAAAATATTTTGAACAGTCAATTGTGTAATATTAGCAGTATACGAGAATTATCAAACTTAAATAGGGCTTATTTTGTCTTTTTTCTCAAAGACATTTAGTTATTGGAAATAAAGTTCAGAAGTGATGGTTACAACTCTCGGAAGCACTTTATGGTAGACGTACCATTTTTACAATCCAATTATAAAAAGCTTAAATTGTTGCTTCTGCAATAAAGAAGCGGATTGAGCCTACGACTACTGGGTGCGAACTTGACACTTTAAACCATATCGGCTACAACCCAGTCAAATAAAAATAATAAAGTTCAATTGAAAAACAATGATTATATGCCAAAGAAATGGTAATTCTAAAGCAACGATGTTTAAAAAGCAATGAATGCTGCAATTTGTGTGAAAATTGGATTCAATTAGGTTTATGTGACTAAAAACATTTTTTTATCGAAAACGTTTTCAATTAATTTAACAGATTGTCTTCAAACATTCTTTCAAAAACAAAACAACAGCTGAAATTTAAATGGTTCTAAAACCTTCCAAAGTTCAGTCGGCAAATTAAACTTGCAAATGCAGAGTATGCATCTAAATAAACTTCCGTGACCTTCTATTGTTCGATGGCGTTTCGGAATTTCACTTGCAAAACTCTCCAAATGGAACCAACGACAAAAAGGAGAAAGTCGAAAGTAGGCACTTATCTGAGAAAGAAATCTCCTTTTAATAAAGGCAATTGAGTTTTCTTATTTAAACGTGTATTTATTATTTTATGATCTCCTTGTATAAAAGTCGTAAAGCCTCTCGTAAAAATATCTTGTTTGCTTTTTTTACAGACATTTAATGATGAACTCTATTGTAGTGGACGAGTTTTTATAAAGCTTGGTTTTATCAATCGTAGTAATATAATTCTGAATTTACGAATCATAATTTTTTTTATCTTAGGTATATTTCAAATTCTCAGTTAAAATGAATAAAATGAATAAAATACGTTCAAATTAGCAAGCGCTACTTTCAGAACATTTGTAGCCTGTCATTAATATCATACTCCTATGTGATGAGTTCTATATCTGGGGAACAAATACTCCGAGGTTGTTGATATACTTAGTACATCAATATTATTAATATAGAAGGTCTAACGGTACCGCTATTATGGAAAACAGCAGCCCAACATCATTTTGTGTATAAAGTCATAAAATTATTCAATAACCTACCAAAGGACAGAGACAAATTACGAAATATTAAAAAAAAACATAAATATTTTTAAACATCCAGCCTAATCCATCGCATGGTAGCAAATTATATATGTGCATATGTTCAAATGCATATGTTAAAGTGTACTTTTCTTTTGTTTGTTTTGTTTCTCTTTTTTTCATTATGTAGAATACTAATTATTTACATACTTAAGTAATTTTTTTATTGTTATTCATATCATGTATCTTTCCTTAGTTAAAAAGTTCTGTGTTTATCTTCTTTATATTTATTAATTGATAAACTAAAGTTAAGACAAGATTTTTGTGCATAGCGCAAAGGGTAACAATTATTTTTATAAACAATAATTATTATTTATATAAATTGAAAATACCTAAAGAAAATGCCAAATCCCTCAATAGGTGGCGTCGAGACAAATTATGTCTTCATTTTATTGGTGAAAAATGTTGTGACTTGTCAAATATTTATTAATTGATAAACTAAAGTTTTTTTTTTTAAGACAAGATTTTTTGTGCATAGCGCAAAGGGTAACAATTATTTTTATAAACAATAATTATTAGCCTGAAACACTCATCCAAATTGAAAAAAAAAACTTTTCCTAGCAAAGATAAATGTCGCCGACATAATTTGTCTCGACGCCATCTATTTGAGGGATTTAGCCGTTACAAGCCTTTCTCATACTAATAAAGTTGGTTGTTTACAGGTGAAAATATAATAAAACAGTAATTATTGAATGAAACACTAGTATATATTGATTAACTTGGCGGGTTTGCGATAAGCCGACGTAGCTCAACGGTAGAGCATCTGACCGGACATCAGAAGGGTGCAGGTTCGAGTCCTGTCGGCGACATTTTATCTTTTCTCGGAAGGTTTTTTCAATTTGGATGAGTGTTTCAGGCTAATAATTATTGTTTATAAAAATAATTCTTTATATTTGTTTTCACTATATAATTTTCCGTAAAACGCAAATTATGTATACTTTTGTAAATTGTTATTCATGTCTCTGTGTACTTAACTTACCTTTGTTGAAACATTTAACGTTTTTATTTTATCGATGTATTTGTTTACGGTACACAGTGGTTTTTTTTTTTATTATTAGTGAGCACTTCTTTCCTGAGTACAAGCATCAGCTTACACTAGAAAAGAATATACATTGCACGAATCTGTAAAATATGTAACAAACTAATACTTTCTTTAACAAAAACATAAATTACAATATGAGCACACTTTAGTACCGTTTTTTTTCATCTAGAGAGCTAAATTAATTTTATTAAACTGGATAGATACGTAAACGTTATTTTGTCAAATTATATTTATTACTTTTATATTACTTATATTATGTACCTATTCAATATTAATTTATATATTTTAAATATGTTTATATCAGTCACACTTTACTGCACCGCTTATACCTAAATTATCTAAAATTTATTTAAAGCCTATGCAAAATCATTCAACGGACGTAAATAATTAGTCATCAAGAAAAGTTGTGCTTTAACCGAGTTTCGAGACATGTTCTCTTATGGAACGAATAAAAAATACGTGACAATCAATGTGGCCTCTTGCTCTATTTTTTTCAGTTGGACGCTGGATAAATGGACGTTCCATGTCTCCTAACGTAAAAGACATTTTGTGCTCACAATATCTGCGTTGCCTTTAAATCCCTGATCGAAAAGTCTGTGCTGATGTCGAAACCCCAGAGCTCTCCACCTCCGACAGTTTTTGATATTTCGGACAAACACACAGCTCTCTGTTCTAGTGTTAAGTTAGAATCCTTTCCTTACAGTGCGATAAAAACCCTGTGCTCCGGTGCTGTACACTCAGTATATATGGCATGCATTATGAATTTTGCCATTTTTTTATTTGGATAAAAATCAATGTTATACATTTGTTACTTAAGGCAATCATTTTTTTTTAATTCGTATTATTTAAAAAAAAACTTTTTTTATAAAAATCTATCTGAAGTACCCGGCGTTGCTCGGGGTTATGGATGGTTTTGACTAATTTTTGGGGTTGCGAAATGTTACCCTTACCCTTACCCATATACCTACTAATACCCTTACCCTACCTCTACCTATAAACCTTCTCCGGACAACACGGATCATTTTGCAAAAAAATGCGCGTAAATCGGTCCAGCAGTTTTTTTTTTATTAGTCTATAGCGGATACACCTGCGAACGTTTCATACATACACGAAAACATATAAACTGTCGGTAAAAATTCATTCAGTTAAAGAGTTTATTTGAAAATCGAATTTTGTTTAAGAAAAATCATCAAATTTGGTACCTAACATAGGTACCTATTTAAAGTACCTATAATTCTTGATTTTGTTCAAAGTATATTCGATTTAGGTAAGTACTTCAATTAAATTCATTATTAACAGTTTATTCGAAAATTGAATTTTAATTAAAACTATCGGTTTGCAAAATGTCATTCTCAAAGTGTGACATGGTTGACAGTTTAGTAAGTTTTTGTAATGGTAAAATAGCTATTCAGATGTATTTCCATGTGGTTGTAATAATCCAGAAACCTTCGCGAGGGTGGAATGAAGACATTTTGAAAAATTTTACATTTCTTATGCTTAGTATAGCCACACATAAAGGACAAAGAATCAAACAAACTTACATTGATTTTATATATATATATATATATATATATATATATATATATATATATATAGATAAATTTTATTTATTCATGTTCAGATGTTTGGTAGAAAATTTACATGATTTTCGACTACCAAACTAGGCACATGCCCGTATTATGATAGTCGTACATTATACGTCCAGTACAGCCAGCAGACCGCCGGCTACTACTGACGACCGTGCATCGTGGCAGGGTAAGCGAAACCCCGTACCCCTCTTGCTCACTGCCACACCACTCGGCAAATTATGAACGCACGCAATCATACGTGCATATATATTAACTATTTTTTCCCGATTTTACGGCAATATATTTTTTTCTGTTACGTTCTATAAATACTTACATATTTTCATTAGTTTATCCAATACATACATATATTGGTGGGGTACACCTAAAATATGAATCTGATAGATATCGATATAATTGTAGACATGTCAAATCAGTTGACAGCACCGGCGAGGAAGGATTGATGTATTTATTCCGCCGCTAATCTTTCTTCGGCTTCTTAAATTCATTGAAAAATGTTTACCTTGGCAATTTCTGGAGAAAAATCCATAAATCATTTTAAGCTCTGCCATATATCAATACGTTAATTAAAGACATTCCAAGCCTCACATTTAAACAACATTAATCAGTCTGTCTTCAACTAGACTCGATGAAGTTGTCAGCAGAGGTCGTTAAAGTCATTAATACTTTCAGAATAATTTATCTTCGTGTCTACTAATCTTCAAATCTATGGAATGTGTACATTTTTCTCAGTTTATCAGGTGATCTATGAATTCAATATCTCAATACCTTCGTTCTGACTTCGCAAAGCGTGTGACGTATGACCTAGACAAGTGCGAGCAAGCGTCAATAATTGAACATTGCAAGGGCCTGAAATGTTATTACGTTCACTGAGAAAAAAAATTATTGGTTGGGAACTGCCTCAAATGCTAGAAGCGCGATATGTGGACATGGCTACTGGTGTGTTGTTATTAATGGATTGCTGGGATAGCGCAATAAATTTTGCTTTCCAGACACTAACTAAAAAAGTACAAAGGTGAAAAAGGTTTATATATTATTTCTAAATTCAGGTTTACCTATCCATGGGATTTTTAGATCCTTTTCATTCCTGGGAATAATTAAATCTGCAAACGGCCTCCATAGCATAGTGTTACACGTATCTGACTTCAAATATTTCAATATGGGTTTGACATTTATTTTAATCCTTGCAAAAATGGCGTAGTCGTTATTTGTTGGAATATTGATAAATAAGTGAGTAACAAATTGTGACTAAACGTTTTCTGTTGTACAATTGTATTTTCAATTCAGTTACCAATTATTTTGATTGCGGAGTGTTGGTTAGTATTATGGGTATTGGGTACTGTAAATGGATAACGTGTTTTAGTGTTTGTTAAAATGCTGTTCTTTCTCACAATAAGGAACTACAGTTAAAAATATAATTGCTTTAAATATATGATTTCATATAGAACAGCAAACGCCGATTCTGAATATTATGTATCAGTATACATTGATACCTGAAGAAGTGAACATCGTTCACGATACATGTTGTATTGCATATCAATAAAGAGTGATGTATACAAAGTTATTTTGTTTTAATTAAAATTTATTATATGTAGAATTTAAAAATCGTTATTTAAAAGTGAATAAAAAATCATCTCATCAAAACACCCTGTTATAATTATACCATTGCATTTGGAACATCTGACGTCACGTGTGCATTCTGTTTTTGGATGAGTATAGAAATTATTATTTTTCGATTTTTTTTTTGTATTTTAAATACGTATTCTTTTACTTTTCACGAAATTTAAACATAATTTGGGTGACTTAAACTCTATGATTGTTGTTCAATATTTAAAAAAAACTATTATTAATGAAAGAATCATGAGTAAACCCATTATCAATACGGATATTATGATAATGTTAATGCTCAATACTATTATTATTATTTGAGTTAAATTTTCTAAAAGGGTAAATAATTTTCTTACTTATGTTTAGTTATGGTTTACTATAAATAGAATATAAAATTATGTACGGTAAAGCTCATCTTCATTTTGACATTTGACATTCTGACCTCGAAACTGATTAAAACCGACCAGCCATAGATTTGGAACATTTTGGTGGGCTTTGAAAAATTGTATTTTTGAAAATTTTTTAAACTATGAAAACTAACTTTAGAAAAAAAAAAGAAATATATTTAAGTTTGAACGTCATTATCAATAATTTTTTAAAAATGGGGTGGAGTTCCTTATTGACTGAATAATGTGACAACTTGTGAAAACTGCATTCAAATCTATTTTTTTTTTTATTATTTAAGTATGTACTTAATCTTTCATTCATTTAATAGAAGTTATAATTGGTTTTAAATGTATTATTATTTTTTTACGTTTATGCTCACTCTTTATTTACAATTTATTATGTCCTAAATTATTTAAAAAAATGTAATAAAATTGACTATTGCTGTTAAATAGTTATATATTACATTCTATGAGTAATTTAAAAATATGTATCAATAATGTTTTTTTTTTAAAACAAACAAAATAAATTTCATTAACGGAAGGCCGAGGAAAATAATTTCCCTCGGAGCGCATGTCATCTTTGGGGATGCTGTGTGGAGGATATTTTTAAGAGAAGAAAGGAGAGGGAGTTTCCGGAAGGAAAATGGTATGAGGAATGGATTAGAATCTGGGGGTCAATGTGTTCAGGAGTGACGAACGAATTAATCCATCCCTCCCTCTGCGATTCAAGGCAATGGATCGATACAGTACAGTTGAAGAGGTCAAGGATCTCCCTTAACCGGCTTCTCTCGATCCGGCCCACCACGCAACTCATGGGCAGACGCATCCGCCGCCAAGACCTGGCCTAACCTCACCCCATGAACCCTGGCATCCCTTCTAAATTACCAAACGTACCGAACCACTTGGAGTGACCCACGCCAGAGATGTTGGTTATCCAATGAATGTTTCCCGGGGCGGCGGTACCCATACCCGCCTCGCAAACCGAACATTTTATTTTTACAATAAAATGTATGTATGTAATTTTAATTTTAAAGATCACAATTTACTTGATTGAAAAAATAAATTAGGTTTTTTTTTTAAATTTTTTTTGCATCCCCGTAATTACATATAATGTAAATAGAATTGTATTATGTGTGTTTTACTGTCATCATGTTAGTAGTTTTTGAAACGTAAACCAAAAAATACGGACCCTGCCTAAAAGTTTTTTCTTTACTTTATTGATAATGAAAAAAAAGTTATGTAAACGGATATACTCGTACTCAAATCTTTTGTGTCGAAATTATTAAATGAATATTAATAATTTTTAATGAAAATTGAATCCTCACTGTTTCTAATTTATCATACCTTTTTTTTAAATATAACATTTGTTATTGTTCAGTTGTGTCCGTAACTGGTTGACTTAAAAAACGGTGCGTACAAAGATTTTTTTTCATTTAAAATTCATTAATCAACTTCAATGTCCTAGTTCTGCTGCGACCTTTTTCTTAGCAGATTGATGAATATACCTTTTTTGTTTGAATTTACTTGACGAAAACATTCTGCCTTAACAGAAGTTAACTGAAGAACGATAAAATAACAGCAAATATAACCAACAACAAAAAACAAAGGTGTTAACTGAAAATGCCTCCACGTGATTACTAATTTCAATTTTCAACTATGGTCATTTTCTTATTCATATTTGCAAAGTAATATAAATGAGGTCTTTAAATGACAATAGATAAAATATCAAGAGAATTCGAGTTTTACCCACTTAACCGCCGGTTCCATTGAGAGTTGGCCCATTAACTTTATCTACGACTTTCTTCACTGGACCACTCCATTTTAGTTGAGAAAAATTGCTCTAAGATTGTTTTATAAATTTCACGGGTCATGTAATAAGGAATTTACTGATACAAGTTGGGAGTTTAGTGTCACTTGAATTAAGGCTTTTGATAGTCAAAAAACATTTTATTGTAGTAATTTTGTCATCTTAGCCGTTAATGAATGTTCTTATAAACTTACTTTGTAACTGTTGAATAATCACGAATAGCTGATCTGATAACAATGTGTACTTTGTCCGTGTTATTTACAAAATGAACACTTATTATATAATGTATTTTTGGTAACATTATTAGAACGGTCTTGAACATCATTTACTTAGCATTGTATGTATTACTACATATATACACTTCCTACAGCAATGTCTTTGCGAACCGTCACTGAGAAACATCCTTTTGTCTTGTCTATGTTACGTCTACCTTTTGTTATAAGCGATAATGGGACAACGAGTGCACATCAGATACATCAGCCGACTTCCCCATTTTCCTTTTTCCCGTCTCTTTCCTTTCCCCACTCTCTCCAGCCTAAAAAATGAATATTACAAACAACGAAATGTAACCAGGTACATATTAGTTTATGTAATATAAACTAACTTAATATTAAAAAATAAAAGAGAAAGAGTTATGTGGTATTCTTCTTTATCTGCAACCCCGTGGATAAATGGCCTGATAGTTAATTAGTGGTTTGGTTTCAAATAATCTGATATAATCTGATCTTTGAGGCGAATATGTGCTAAAACCATTTATGATCGTGAAAAAAATATTGAGATTCGTAAAGAATGCAAGGCCGATGTAAGCGTAATGAGTAAGATTAAGAAAGGGACGTTTAGATGGTTTGGGCATGTAGAGCAAATGAACGAAGAAAAGAGTGTAAGAAGAATATATGGCGCGAATGTGAATGGAAGAAGAAGCCGGGGACACCCGAGGAAGTCATGGCAGGATCGAGTGAATCAAATACTTGAGTCGGGCCATGTCAGAAGTCGGAATAATAGAAGAGAATGTATGAGACGATGTATGAATGCGAATGAAGCAAGAAGTGTATGCCAAGATCAAGTTGTTTGACGGTCCGCCCTTTCTGCCTATTCCTGCGGGGAAACGGCGTGATGGTTAGTTAATTAGTTTTAAATAGTATTCATATTTATTTTAATAGATCGAAATTAAAGGTTTGTTTACATATGAACATTATTTCGTTTTGGGGTTTCTTAGTTGCGATAAGGTGATTCATTGCATATTTTTGTTTCTTTTTTTTATTTGAATCACACATTATTTTAGAATAAATTGTAAAAAAGCTTTGACTGCCCAACTGGGAACAAATCCCGTTTTAGAACAGTCAAATCAACAAGTTTAGTGCCATTATACAAATCAGAAGGAAAAGCTAGTATTTACGTAGTATGGTAATATAATGTATCTAGAAAAAAGTTTAATAATTAAGTATAAAGAGATGTGTAGAATATTACAGAAAAAAACAATTGTGTATACCAGATAATTTGAGTACAGTACAATAATTAAGTTTTTTTATATGAATACCGCACAAAAGTCCCAACTGCTCCCAACCGTCTGGTGCCAGTGAGACTATGGCATTCCCAATTGGGGAATGTTGTGAGGCTGAAGGTATTGGGGAGGGGAATGAGAAGAGGAAGAGGAAGGTGGGGAAATACCTGGCTATTCAGATCTGTTCACCAAATACGGCTAAAAGCCATTTCAAGCAACGTTTCAATTCTGAATGGTGGTCTTTCACCAGGGCGATACTGAGAGTATCTTCCACTCTGGAACGTGCGCAAATATACTATATATTATTTTTAAATTAATTAAATAAAATTTACTTGCGCACGCCGGGATTAGAACCCGCGACCTTTGGATTCGTAGTCGAAAGCCTTACCCCTCGACCATGGAGGCCGTCAAGAGTTCAAAGAGGTATAAAAAAAAAGTATGGAGTAATCCTTTACGTATACCAGATAATTTGAGTATAGTATGATAGTTAAGTACTTATGAAGAGATTAGTAAAACAAATATTATAGAGAAAACAATTATGTATTTCTGTTAGATAGGTACTGGTTGGTGCAATGAGAAAAAATAACGTTTAAAATTGAGTATTAAGAAAAGATAATATTTTTGAGTAATAATGGTAAGATTAAGTTACGTATCACTCAGCTTTATGAGCCGACGACAAAACTTATCTAAGTTTAAATAAATGTACTTCATATAACGAAAAATGGCATTTCGTAATATGAAATAATCCATTAAACAATGCAAGGATCATTATTTTTGTATCTCACAGTACTGGAAGTATATTTCGCATAGCGGTTGCATTAAATACTCTCGCGTCAGTAATCTCTTCTCGGTTGTACACACTGTGAGAGCTTTATGGATCTTAAAGTTTGAGGAGCTTCCCGGAGTAACCCGAGATATCCCGCAGACGAAGGCTCGGTTCCGTGGATCGAGTTTAGTATGAACGGATTTAGATAATGTCAGGGTGGTTCAGCGGGAATTGAACTCAAACTTTGCAGGGATGATGTAAAGCTCACTTAAAAACTTAATTTGTGAAAATCAATTTACAGCATTTAGTTACTGTGCTCTTCAACATTGTTATTTCTAGGGGACGTGCCTACAATTGCTTTTTTTTAATTTAATTTTACTCATTTTCATTAAGTCCCTTAGAGGTAAAAGTCACTATGTGTCATGCAACTAGTAGGGCACTTAATGAGTTTTACGTCCGAGGGAACGATATGTTTTTAATGAGTCTAGTTTTTGAACAGTTAATTCGTGGTGGAATTCCATCATATTAGTATTGAAATTAAAACACTTTGACCAGTCTGAAAATGTCCGTAGTAGGATGAAACCGGTCCTGGTGAAAATAAATAAGTGGAACAAAGTACAAAAGTGTTATAATTTCAATTCTAATGAACGATATGTTGTTTTAAATAAAGTCGAACTCGGTCATAATTAACTAATTGCTACGTCTTTTTGCTGTCCTTTGGTATCCTTTTATATCTTCATCATTATGACAATATCCAGCTGCATCCCGGAACAATCCCATCAGTTGAACTGCAATCGTAACAGCCACGGTAGTTTTTAAGCTATGAGGTGTGGGGTCTTTCTATACTGCATCTTCCATCAATCTTTGCCTGGATTATCAGTAGGGTTACCTTGTATTTTTGTCAGTTCTTGTATTGTTAGCAAGATATTTGAGGTCTCTTCTTTTTGTATCTTATACAGTTTCACAATTTTTGATCATCAGATTAAGTACGCATGTTTCCATACGAATTGCTTTTTAAAAATAAGGTGTATTTCATCAAAAACATTAAAATATTAATACGCACAGCTTCGTCAAAATACTGGCCACATGCTACACTAGCGCCTCCAGGGGCCCGTGATGTTGTATTACCGCAATATAGGCCACTTTCGAACTGTGTCACCGCAAATAATGTAATTAATACACTAACTAATTAAATATTTAAAAAAAACATTAATAATTATATTACAATTTCATTAAATAATGTAGTAAGACTAGATTTATGTTAGATTTTTATATGAAAAAAAACTTTTCCCTATGTTAAATGTTTTCATTATAACATATATGAATAAAAAATAAATAGAAAAGTTTGATGTGTTAAGGCGAAAAGTAAACAATAAAAAATTTAAACAAAATTTCCCTAAATTGGGTATATTAGTAGATATTTTATTCCGTCTCTAATCCGGAGACAGAGCGGCGAGGCTGTTAAAAATGGTAAAAAATTATTATGGCCCCGCATTAATCTCCGAGAATTTAGATTTAGACAAGAGAGAGGTATGTCTAGCATCGGCTCTGAATCCCGACTGACCGCTGTTGAAAGGCAGATATGATCATTCGAAAGATAGAAAGAGCGCACCAATGTGAAGAGCGTTTAGAATAAATAGGCGTAAGTGACAATTCTAAAAATATTAATAAAACACAACATATTTAAGATAGATCAAAAATCTCATGACGAATGTTTTAAGTAGCATTTAAAGAAACACTATGATTTTTTTCAAACCTATAACATGTTAAATAAGAGAACAAACCCGTATTTTTTAATGTTCGGTGAATAGCTTTTCCAGCCCGTTGACTGATTAGAGAATATTTTCAAAAATAAAAATATATGTTAAGTGCATAAAACCTCCAGTTTTTAAGGAATATTTGTAATATATACATAGACATTCTGTTTTGTAGAGCCTTAAAAGGCCATTATAATAATAATAATAATAAATGGATTATTTTTATAGGGCCGTTTTCGTGAGAAAATCACCTCAAAGGCGCTTATGTACGTTCAAAAAGTAGTGAAGTCATATTTACATTACCTAATATTTATTTTATGAATTTTTGTTTTTTCTGAATCATTTACCTAAAATAAAGAATATATATGTATATATAAAATCCGTTAAAATGTGTGAAAGAAAACCAACCCGTACAACTCCCGCCGCTAAATGGCAGTAATTCGTATGTTACCATCTCGATATATGGAAAAAGACAGTATTTGATTTTATTGATATGCCGAACAACATTTAATGCCCAATGGAACACCGCAAACATTTCTAATAGCTAAGATAGTTCCCAATCCATTACGCATAAATATGAAAGTCAAATAGCAGGTTTTTTCAAATGAAAATATATTATTCTAACTACTCGAAATACAAGCATTTTAAAATAACAAAGATAGTACCGTCATAAATCCTCGTCTGAGTCGTGGCGGGGAAAGAAGAAAGTGTAGGGAATAGGAAACTCGTTAGAATGTTGTTGTCACTTCACTTCAAAACGTACACTTTTCAGTATTCAGCTGCGGAAATTACGACATCCCATAATGCTGGCAATAAAAATATATCGCTGTCATTCTGCGGCGATATGTAAATGCGAGTTCCGCCCACATCGTTTCTAAGATCAGAATGGCAAAAGGAATGGACCGTTCATTCCTGCACATTTGAATGCAGTGGAGACAAAAGTAACGATTCTACTCGCATCACTTATCTCGAATGGCAAGCTGAAACTGTTATACGAACCCTAAATGTAAAAGGGTTTTTTCAAACATATGCTTGGTTTCCTCGTGAATAGAAAATGTTCTCTAAAATTGAAAAATAGAAAAAAAAAGAGAGGTGAGGTGTTCAAATCGAATTGCTAAAGGTTAACGAAATTTATTTAAACCATCAAACTCTTTTTTTATGGAGGCTTGTATAAAATTCTTCGAAACGACCTCAAATGCAAATTCATATTTTTAATTTTAAATGTGACTATAAAGAAAATACTACGTCAGAAACTTTATCCTTTGAAATTAAAATATTCCAGTAACAGGCAGTCAAATCCAATCATTAGAGGCCCCCTTAAATTTATCGCGAACTAAAATTGCTAATTAGAATAAACAACCTAAATTATGTTTTGCCGTCTTTCCCTTTCATTGGCTGCTTCGAGGACTGAATAATATTTCAGCCAATTTAACAAGCAACCAGCAAACCCAATTAATTTTCTTTTTCCCCCGATCTTCCATCAATCCATTCTGAAATTATTCAATAATCTAATTATATCTTTGCCATCAATTTCCACTTTGGGCTTATCTCTTTAATTACAGACATAAAATCTTTGAACGGTACCAAAATTTACTTGAAGATGATAATTAATATTCTGATCTTACAAACAAATCTGCCTTTTTAATTGCCTCGATATTTTCATGCTTTTAACTAATAATAATGTGCTTTTATTGAAAAAACCTTTTCAGTTGTGCTTTTCTTGCTTTAAAGGTGTTTTCGTGGATTTAAATTTAAAAATCGTTGATATTAGTCAAACAATGTAATATATCAAAAGATTGGTATTCACTTTGTGGCGTCATTATTAATAAATGAATTAAAAATTACTTTGTAATCACCACTTTATTAATATGTACATGAAACATCAACATGTTTCGAAAGCGAAGTGAAAGTGTTAATAGTCAATTAAATACAATTGATAATCTTCTTTTTTTAAATAGCTATCTCTTAAATTTATTTTCATATTAATATAAATAATTTATTTTTAATTTCTAATATAAATTTGTTATTCAATTTTTTAAAATATTTTTTCATTAACATTTTTGTAAGCGTAGTGAGCAAGATTAAGAAAGGGACGCTTAGATGGTTTGGACATGTGGAGCGAATGAACGAAGAAAGGAGTGTAAGAAGAATGTATGACGTGAATGTGAATGGAAGAAGAAGCCAGGACGCCCGAGGAAGACATGGCACGATCAAGTGAATCAAATACTTGAGTCGGGCCGTGTCAGAAGTCGGAATAACAGAAGAGAATGTATGAGACGTTGTATGAAAGTGAATGAAGCAAGAAGTGTAAGCCAATATCGAGTTGTTTGGAGGTCCGTCCTCT
>JAHDVE020005129.1:0-117330 GCA_022606495.2 Halesus radiatus | reverse complement strand
TCTGTATCTGTTTGTACATAATTAGTTAAGAAATATTTGTACAGCGCCCTTGAGGTGATTTTTCACAAAAAACGGCGCTATATCATCCAATTATTATTATTATTATTAACAAGCTAAAACCGGTTATGGTAAAATAAAATAAAAGTGGAATTAAGTTTTATGCGTGTTTTATTATATTATTATAATGGAATTCCACCATGTATTGTCAGTTTCAAAAATAGAAATATTGTTCTATGTTCGTGTAAGTTGAACTACCCATATTTGGCATATTTAATACCAAAAATTTTATACCATTGTGAATTTCCATTTCCTGTACATATTACTCCTTCGACGACATCAGTATTTACAGACACTTTCAGTTTCGGGTCTTCGGAGTGTACATATTCTATTTTCTTGCACATTTTGCACTAAACATAATGGCTTAGAAAATCATTTTGTCGTTCCTTTACAAATTTTAAATCGAAAATGTGTAGTTTTCGTGTTCGTAGTTCGGCTCGCATGTCTACCATATACGCAGCCTTAGATGGAGAACAACATTTATTATAGGTTGTTAGATGTTCGCAAATGTATCGAGATGATTTGTATACCGCCGTTTTTGTGAAAAATCAAAGTCGGTAAAATCACCCCAAGGGCGCATATGTCGGTATGTCGGTAACCTACATGCGAGGTCTGTTCAAAAGCAAAGGTGAATTTTGAATTTTCGCGGGCTGTGTACATTCGATTATCTATTTTTTTTTGTTATGTTGGTACACATATGTTTATCGTATGTTAGCATTATCAACCATTTTGGATTAGTGGTTTGTTTTTGACAATTGGAAAGGTTAGTCACGTTTATGTGTTCTTCGATTTTTTACTTTTGAAAAATATAGTATTCCATTGGGATCATTGGGCATTGGTTTCGACGTCATAACCATATACCCACGTTTCATCACCAGTTATGACCCTTTTGAGAAAATTTGGATCGTCGTTGACGTCATTCAACAACTCCTCAGCGATACTAATGCGACGTTGGTTTTGCTCAAAATTTAGCAATTTCGGAACAAACTTAAACAAATATAATGAAACATAAAATTAATTTTATATTTAAAATATGAAAATAAGCATTATGGTGGACTTTGAATTAAATTAAAAACGACCAATTTACGATGGAACACAAATATGCCATACAGAATTTAAAATATCGACCCGAAAAATACTTTTTTTTTTAATGTTTAATTTTTATTTATGTAATCATACTTACATAGCAAATGAGATATATCTTTTAAAAGGTATGATAAACCCACAAATAATTTTCTAAGCCGTTTGTAAAATTGTTTTTTTTTCATGGCACATACTTAAAAAATTAAAACAAAAATAAATAAAATACTTCTCATCCGTACTAGATATTTACTAAACCTTTAATTAAAAACATAGATCATTCCGTTTGGATGGGTATTTTGGCCTCCAATCCAAAAATCAGTTTTGTATGAAACAGGCACCGCAGTCGTTCCCCTTCAATCTTAGCACTCTAGCTCATTCAAAAGTCACGAGCCGCCACTGCCTGATAGTAACCCCATGAAAAATCTTTTGAGGATTGTAATTCGAATATTTTGTACTGGTGAAAGTTGTTGAATAAGTCAAATACTTTTAGAATAAACTAGTATTCAACTTATAATCTAATATAATATAAGCTTAGCTAATTTAAACAATATGAATAATAAATACTCTTTGGAATCGAGGCTATAGTCTATAGACACACGTCTATATATGCAAATATATAGACGCGTGAAACATTTTTCTGTTTCATGCGTCTATCATCAAACGTCCACTCGTAATGCGGACATGCCGACAACTAACACCTCGCTTGTCGCTATGACAGTATGGGTGGAGTCTCCCCCCCGCCTCACGCTCCCTTGATAGATGATAGAAAGAGACACACGACTGCCAATGAAATTCTGAAATCGCAGGAACACGAGCGAATGCGTTCGTCTTAATGCCCTGGACAAAATTAATTATCATGTTTTGAGTTGCGCGCCCATTCGCGGGAATCGCGTTGCGCGAGGGAGGCCGATGGCCGCGGCTTTCAACTCGTCCGACACAGAACGTGCTTTTTTCAGTTAGATAGGCGCTTACCTACTTATTATAAAGAAAAAAATATTGAACTTACAACATCGCGTTAAGCTACCGGTACATAAAAAAACAGATATCTCCAGCTTGACATAGATATTTACCTATTACATGCAATAAGTGTGTTGGAGTTGAGAAGTTTAGGATTGATAGTAGTTTCATATTACTCGGAATCATTTTGAAAACCTAACCTAACCTAATATAACCTTAGAGTAATAATATCTAATCTAGCATAACTTAACCTAAACTAAACATTTCAAAACGTTTTCAAATAGTTAAATTAATTTCGTAATGACTTAAAAAATATAATTAGTATTCACCACTTTATAAATATACATTGATATCTACATGTTTCGAAAGCGATGATTTCATCATCAGGAATATATGAATACTAAATTTGTATTTATATTTGTATTCATATATTCCTGATGATGAGAGCATCGCTTTCGAAACATGTAGATCAATGTATATTTATAAAGTGGTGAATACTAAGTACAGTATAACCCCTATTTTACGTTTTCGAGGGACTGAAAAAAAACGTGATTGGAGGGAAAATGCAAAAGGGGGGTAATGAAAAAAGAACATTTAAATTTTATGTTTCTGAAAAAATAACGTTTTATTGAAAAACAACATACAATTTAAATTTTTAATGATATTTTATTTTATTTTTTATTTAAAAAAATCATGTAAGTTAGTTTGTTGCATTTTTGTTTTTTGTTATGTAATTCTCTTTCAAGACTATATAAATATTTAAAAGTGTCATCTTGAATATCACCAATGCTTGTAAAGTAGGTTTTTAAACCCTCGATGAACCTCATTGCTTCTTTTGTTGGAATATCAACCTCTTCTTCATGGGACAGTTCTTCAGCAGAAAAGTCTGCTGGTGTTAAATGACTGTCAACAATGTCATCAACTTCCACCAAGTCCTGATGTCATAACATTGGAGTCAAGGTTTACATAATCCTCCAGGGGTTGGTCTGAAATCCTTTCCCAGTCTTCTATAACATCACACTGGATATTTTCTTGGGTACTGGGTACGTCTTCATCCTGCTCCTTGTATATCCCAGCTTTCACCCCATGCCTTAACGGTATAATGCATTGCATCTAAAATGGACATCTTAAATTTGTTGGGGTCCTCACCTCGTTCTAACTGACACAATAGCTTCTGTACCAAGTTTCTTTTATAGTCGTGCTTGAATGCCCGAATTATCCCTAAATCCAGGAGTTGCAGTTCACTTGTAAAGTTAGGAGGAAAAAATGCCAACTGAATGTTTCTCAAAGTCAAGTTTGTGGGGTGAGCTGGGCACCTATCGAGGAATAGCAATATTTTTCGATGTTTTACGCACATCAAATCGTTTAATGCAGTAAGCTGCTTTTCAAATAAGATTGATGTCATCCAGGCCTTTTTATTGGCTGGATATTTTGTCGGCAATGTCCTGATATTTTGAAGCAGCGGGGTTTTGCAGACTTCTCAATCACTAACGGGGGAAGCTTCTCACTGCCATCTGAATTTGTAATCAAGAGAAGAGTGAGACGAAGCTTGCTTAATTTTCCTCCATGACAGGCTTCACCCTTGAAGCTGAAAGTCTTACAAGGTAGAACGTTGAATAACAGCCCAGTCTCATCGGCATTGAAAATATCTCTTGGAGCGTAGTCAGCAATTAATGTAGGCACACCTGTTTGCTTCTAATTTTCAACAATGTCCAAATCAACACTTTGCGATTCTCCACAAATTGATCTGTAGACCACATTGCGCCTCTTCTTTAAACAATCTATCCATCCATCGAATGCAGTAAAGCCTTCAATATTGAGTCGATTCGCGATGTGCAGCGCCTTTTCACGAATGATTGTACCGCTGACGGGAATATTACTGCCCCGCGCACTGACGAACCATTATTTTAAAATCTCCCCCATTTTTTCGTACTTCGACGCTTTGATGTACATACGTTTTTCCGCCCCGGGTTCACATTGAATAACGCTTTTTTATTTACGGTTTTTGATGATTGTGACCAAAGTAGTAATGGGTATTCCTAAATTTCGGGCCAGCAAAACGCGTGAGCCAATGTGTTTATTCACTTTTTGAATGTGTTTAAAGCTTTCCTTTGGTTAGACATTATGTGTTTGAAATAATGAGGACGTAAAAATTAATAATAATCGAATCGAAAGCAATATGAAATATGTCGCTCGCCGACCAATCACCGTGCGTCGTTCTAAAGATACGGAGTTCGCCCACCAATCACCGAAGGCCGTTCTGAAGACACGGAGTTTTCCCTCCAATCACCTTACGCCGTTCAAATGTCACGACTCAATCATTGTCAATCGCGCGTAACTCGCATAGTTTGAATATTTCGGACGTAAATCGAGGGAAAGAAAAACGTAAATGCGGGTATTAAATGTACTGAAATATCTCGGGACTGAAAAAAATACACGCAATTGGCGGGAAAACGTGTATTCCGGGAACGTAAATACGGGGTTATACTGTATATTTTTTAATTAATTTATTAATCTTTTTTTTTTTACAGTAACTCCACACAGGAGACCCTGAGGGAAATAATTTCCCTTAAGGCCTATATCATCTTTGGGGATGCTGTGTGGAGGGTCTTTTAGAGGATAGGAAGGAGTGAACTTGGGTCTTGAAGAGACCCATGTTATAGGATGGAGGAAACACAGAGGCGGGCAGATCATTCCACAACCGAGCTGTTGAACACAAGAACGAATCGTAGAAGTGACCCGTTCTCATGTGACAAATGTCAACCGTGTGCAAATGTTGGGCGCGCGTTTGGCGTGTTTCCCGAGTATGCACCGGTGCCGAAGGGATCAATGACGCTAGTTCCTCGGAGCATCTTCCATTAAAATACCGGTAGAACAAGGACAGCATTCCCACCTGAAGTCTGTGCTCCAAAGATTGTAACACGTTTGTTACTCTAAGGTTATAAAACGTACGTACAAACTTCGCTAACAAACATGAATATCTTTAATTGTAACAAGAATAAATATTTTAAAAAATAACGGTATAAAAGATTGTTTTTCCAGCAAAATGAGTGATGTATTTCTTGTAAAACCTAATTGTTGTACCTAATTTTATTTGTTTGCGATTAATCTATGATAGAAAAAATCTACTTACAAGTCACTGAACTTCTTCATTCTATCTTACATGTCCTTATATTAAAAGCCGGCACTGCAGTTGCAGTGATTCGTATCACTGACGCGATTTTTCGAAACTGCAAATGCAGGGGTGGGACCCCTGGGGGTTAATTAATAGTCGTTTTTAGTTTTATTTTAAAACATTGGTTTTAGATTGTAAAATATTCTACACGTATTAGCTGATAATGCACAAGAATGGTAGAAGAAGTCGGGGAGAAGAAATTGGATCGGGCCATGTCAAGAGTCATAATAACAGAAGGGTATGTATTAGACGATGTATGAATGTGAATGAAGCAAGGAGACCGAGTTGTTTGGCGGTCCATCCTCTCTGCCCACCGCTGGGGAGAAACGGCGCGTTGGTTAGTGATAATATAAAACCCAAAAATAAAATAAAGTGATACTAGGTTACTAAGCACCTAAATTATAAATTAAATTAGTGTAAGAAAGCAAGTATCTATCTACATAATATACACGGTGTCTGGAAACTAGTGGTAAAAGCCGGAAACTGGTGAATCGAAGTCACATTTGGAGTCGATTTGATGACACAACTTTTTTTATTTGAGCTTTCGTTTTCGAGGAAATCGAGTTCGAAGTTGGCATTTCTTGGATATTTTTTTTAAAACATCGCTCGCTATACTGTCAGCTGTTGATTGTCTTTTAAAAATGCAGACCCCATTGATGTGCAATAGCGCAGACCCGGCTCGAAAGGTTTTTTAACCCCCGAGTTGCCAAAAAAGAGAGAAAAAAAAAGAAATGCTCATATCGAAAAAAATAATCGATTTGGGTTCTCAATGTGATGTAAATTAACAAGTTTCCCGCTTGTACCGATAGTTTCCGGATAGCGTGTATATTATTGTCGACCGCTATCCGTCGACCAAGTATTATATCGATGTCGCTATCTCACAGAGTGTATAAAAAAATTGCAAATAATGTGTTATCGTAAATCCTGACGCATGCTAATTATCTCTTACGTATTTACAGGAGAAAAATAATTATTACAATGAAAATGGATTACTATTACTCAGCAAATTAATGAACAAAGTGATCTTTGTCAAGTAATAAATTAACCCCTATATGACCAAACAGGCATCGCCACAGGACGAGCCGAGGTCCAAATATAGTTATAAACATTATATATCGCAACGTGTTGCAATTTGTTGTTTTTAGATAATAAATACTTACTTTATAAAAAAACAAACCTTCTAACAATTTTTTTCAGATTAACAATAATATTATACGTACGATTAAAATTTTGGTGGTTTTTTTTAATCATTTTAAAAGAAAGAAAATATATACGAAAAACCTGACAAATTTTGAAAATCTTCTACTACCACCACAGTAAGCGGAAGATGTTGATTGTGTCGTGATGGAGGACTTAGTCAGCCGAGGAATTGAATTCGCAACGCCTGGCGCATGTAAAATTTTGTCACTCTCAATCAACTCAATGGCGCTGTTTTAGGTGTTAGATATTAACATTTCCTTGGCGCCTTGGAAAGATGGCGCCTGGAGTGGATTGCTCCAATTGCGCCTGCATAGGACCGGCCCTGCCTGGTTGGACCCTGACGAGATGCCAACTCAGCCACTGACTGCTCATTGTTTTTTTAAATTTTATTGAAGACTAACTTTTATTAAAATTATAAACATTTTTGTAGGTACATACGTTATCGAATTTATTTAAACAAAATCGGAATGTAATAACAACTCGCCTCCTCCTTTATCAACTATAAAACTTAACGTGATATGGAAAGCCTTCAAAGTTGACATAAAACAACATTAACGCCACCTGGTGGCTACAGTCGTTTGTAGTAGGAATTTCGACATAAATCCATCTTCAAAACCTTTCACGATAATTTGCAAGATGTCAGTATATTTGGAGCAGGTAGACGAGTTTGTGTATTTGGGAAGTATGTTTACGAGAGATGGAAAGACTGATAGGGATATTGAAAGAAGGGTGAATGCAGGAAACTCAATTAACCGAGGACTGAACGCGGTTGGCGTAAACAAAAAGTAGTCCAACAAACCGAAGCTAGCAGTCCACAATGGAGTGCTGATACCAACTCTGATGTATGGCAGTGAGGCATGAAACTAGCAAGGGAAGGATGAAAGTAGACTGAATGCTGTAGAAATGAGATCTCTGAGACGAATGTGTGATAAAACCATATATGATCGTGTGAAAATGTTGAGATTCGTAAAGAATGCAAGGCTGATGTAAGCGTAGTGAGCAAGATTAAGAAAGGGACGCTTAGACGGTTTGGGAATGTAGAGCGAATGAACGAAGAAAGGAGTGATGTGAATGGAAGAAGAAGCCGGGGACGTCCAAGGAAGACGTGGCACGCTCAAGTGAATCAAATACTTGAGTCGGGCCTAACAGAAGAGAATGTATGAGACGTTGTATGAAAGTGAATGAAGCAAGAAGTGTATGCCAAGATCGAGTTGTTTGGCGCTCCGTCCTCTCTGCCTACCCCTGCGGGGAAACGGCGTAATGGTTAGTTAGTTAGTTAGTTAGTCAGTATATTCGATATATATTTTCGAATACCAAAATTACGTAATTGTTATTTACAGTTTTGAATGGTAAATTTGTCTGGTTCCACATGAGAGCTGCTAGTGTAATGGTCAGAGGAGTTGCTTTCTATTCGGACTACCAGGGTTCGATTCCTTTGCGTTCTAATGTTTATTTTTAAAACAAATTTTACCTACGATCTATTTATAGTAGACAAGCGTTTGCGAAAAACCAATTTCGGGTAAAATATAAGATTTTCTGATTTACTATGAGCAACTCAGTTCTATTTAATAAACATTTTATTTCCTTTTTAAAACAAGAGGTTTCATTTGTAAAGTTACGGATAGATAAAAATGTTAATGTTTATGTAAATTTTATTCGGAAAACGAACTATGAATCTCAACGCAAATGGAGAATAGTACAAAAAACCACCGTGGCGTTGCATTCGCTTGATTAAAGACTGAAATTTACGAACGTCTCGCTTATTCGCCGAAGAGAACACGAATGAATGATTCAAATAACCACCGTGGCGCTGCGTCGCTCGACTAATGACGAAACTTTCTGTCGCGAAATACAAACAAAATTTTGAGCCTTGAAAAAAAATAATAGGTCAAATCTGAATAAAATAAATGACATGGGCGAAAGACAATGCCATTTTTATCGAAATCTCTAGTCAGGCTGGCAATAAGCGAATAATCGAAAAACGCTTGACCGTAAACATCTGGGCATGTTACCACGTGAAGCATTGTAAAAGAGCCATTTTGCTGTCAATACAATTCAAAAGAACCCAACCCCTTACGGGTGTTCGTTCTGTTCCAATTATTATTTCATTTTAAAGTTTATTCCAAATAGGTATAATAATAATTCGATGATTTGCCATTTCCGTGCTAATTTTTATTTTTTCTGTGGCCGTTTTTTTTCGCCCTTTTTATGTTACGTACTGTGTTTCGTAAAACTCCATTTAATTTTCTTTTAAATTTTAAGAAAATAAATTTAATAATGTTATTATTAAAATATGCAGTTATTTTAGTTTTTATTATTGTGATAGCTGTTTCAGCGTTCAAAACTATTTTCAGACGGTTTTGAATGTCGAAAAAGGTGTCACAAAAGATAAAACGGAGTTCTACGAAAGTACGTAACATAAAAATGGCGATAAAAGACGGCCATAGTAAAAAGAAAAAATAATGCAAATATACATATTTTCAATAAACTTAATTGAATTAAAGCTCAAAAAATACATATCCGTACCAGGGAACGAACTCGCGATCTCTAGATATTGATGTACGAGTGTTATTTCTAAAATATAAGTGCTGATCAAAGGTTGGTTTTAGTCAGTTGATGACTAAAAAAAGAATGTTTTTGTATTTTACCCTTTATTAAAAAGTTGTATTTTACACACTTCAGTCGGGTATTTTTTTGCGCCAGCGGACCGTTGGCAACCGGAGAAAATAACTTTACTAAACTTTTTTAATCCGCATTTAAAAAAACATGAAGGTTAGTGTTCATAAAAAAACTGCACCCAACATTTATTTTTTATTTGAATTTTTATAACAGCATGTTGAAGAAAAACGTTCAAGGGTTTTTTGAGGATATTCAATATTTAAAAATATTTTGGAAATCATACGTAGAACGTTCAGAAAAAGATTATATTTCTAATTTGATTTTGATGAATGATAAACCTATGTAATTTTTTAAAATATATAACTGATATTTTTCTCTTTATCAACATCAACATCATCATAAACATCATGTTTATCGTATTGCATAATAATATTATCATTATTTCGGAATAATAAATTATTCCACTCACCCTTAATCGTAAAAACCAAGAAAAGGTAATAGCCTAAAATCATAGGAAACATAACATAATAATATATAACAAAATAAATACATGAAGTACAAAAAAATGCCAATATAAATTATACTGCTCATATTCATATTATCTTTCCATTCTAAATGAGAAAAAAAAGTTTTTGATTTTTATTTAATATCTGTTTAAAAGCCCTGTGAAAAACGTATTCAATTATATCCAAACTTGAATAGAAAATAAAATTTTAAAGGGAACTTAGTCACAAGAATAAAACCTGTACACACTTACAACCGTCAAACAACAATCTATTTTTACTAGTGGCAACAATATTACCATCCAAGAATTTGTTTACTCTCGTTATTAAGACAGAGGTTCATATTGTGCAAGAGTGGTTTTAGGTATCTAAATTATTTTCATCAATTATTTTCTTGAATTTAATGGAATCAAAAATTTGAATTTGAATACTTTTAAACGAAGATAAATACAGAGGTGCATAATTATTGTTATTAGAAAAAATAATCAATTGTGAATTATTTAATTTTACAGATTTTTACGAAAATGGTGTAGGCACCTAATAAAATGATAAGGAAAAAATGTAAAAGAATTAATCAGAATAAATTTAAAATGTTTTGCAAGTAGGTACCATGGATAGCAAACTCATAAATTTCGTGTTCACGATTTAAAAAAAAATACAAAATCTGTAAAATATCACACGGATACTCAAAACAATATTCATACTAAAGATAAAAAGTTTCGGTGATATATATGTGTATATATTTTTTAAATGAAATATATTATAGCTAATGGTACCTAATTATTATAAAATTCTATTTACGTAAGCAGCTATCTCGCTCGGTACCGTAATAAACGTGCGCACGCAGGGTACTGGCCTTGAAAATTAGATTAAAGGCGAAAATCGAATGAGGAATTTAATACCTATTACCTTATGGCCATGTGCAATAAGGGTCATTTACGTTGTTCAGCGCTCAGTATGCCGCCCGACAGCGCACCAGATACCAGGTTCTTACGACAGATTCTAAACCAACTCACAACTGTACAACGAAAGATGGTACAATAGTTTTGAAAATTTTAGTTTTCCACCAAATTTCGTATTATCCGGATAATTTTATGATGAGAAATGGCCTTCGATTCAAAGATGACAATTTTATGAATGTAATAGGGAAACCAGATGATCGAAGAATGAGGGTGGTAATGAGATATTACGTGTTTAAATTTGTTGAAATGAGCCCCAAAATGAAAGTCCTTGGGAAATAGCTTCGCACAGGGTACCCTGAATTGTGAGTAGGTAGTTTTTTTTTCAACTGCCAAATGGCAGCATCTGGTTGGTTGTGAGCGCGAACGGCGGCCATTTTGATTAACAGTGACTCACGACGATGAAAAATAGGGCTGTATTAACGGGAACCCTGTGCGAAGCTACGAAACAGTCCGAGCATTTCCCTAGCTAGAGTTAGCGCCTAATATTTTGGAATTTGCCGGAAAGTATTGCACGGCGCGCCGATCGCAACTGGCGTATATTAATGTAAAGTGAATTGGTCGCGGTCGTAGAAATACTTTTTGTCTTTATTGACAATTGAACACGTGAAAAGTTGTGGAGGTTGTTTTCTGTTATCGGTGGTGCTGTGCTGGGTGCTGTATTCGCGCTTTACCGATCAAGTGAAACAAATATGGCGCCAGTGTTGACCTCCGCCTTTACATCGTAGGCTGTCTCCGAGATAAATGAGGGCAAAAACCACTCTTTTTCCCGTTGGCGCTTAAAAACTCCCCATGTTTCTCTCGCAAACTTTGTGATATTTCTCATCGTGACACCGCCACACTATATACATATCGAGATCTGTCGGTGAACTGTCATCCGTAGGCATGTAAATAATGGCACAGTGAATGTTGTTCCAGTATTCATGTCAGTAAACAACATGTTCTTATTCTTGTGGCGCGAACTCCACTTACATGACTAAATCCAGTAAATATCCACTGTTATGAATCAAGTGCAATTGTAATAGGCATTCATTCGGTATCCGACAGAATAGTCCGAGCCAGCGATGTGTCTCCCACGGCGGTCCACGACTGTAGCCTGGTAGAGGTCGACGCGCCTTCCCAGTCACAACTCCGAGAGATGTCTGACTCTCTTCCTGTCAAAGTCAAAGTAGAACGTCCGGATGAAGCAGAGATCAGAGAGTTGGCAGCGAAAATGGTGGAAGCGAACAAGGCTAAAGCGCTGGCGGCCGCCACCGCCGCCGCGCGCCCTACCGCGCCTCCACTGTCCACGGCGGCCGCAGCCCCCGGGGGGCAGCTGGGCATCATGGGCTTCCTGACCCGTGGCTCCAAGGGGGGCGGGTCTGCGGGGGCCGCCGTGGACCGGCGCGCCGCGGAGAGCGAGCCCGACAAGAAGACCTTCCCGGATGACGCCAGCTGGAAGGGTCACTTTGGCTGGGACAAGTTGGGGGACTGCCACATCCCCTACATCTTCCGTCAGGGCGAGAAGTACTGCGCCGTGCGCATGGTGGAGATCAAGCTTCTCAACAAGTACCTCAATTACCTGCACCAGGACATCTACAGCTGCACCTGCATCCGCAGCTACTACATCACGGACGTGGAGAGTCGGCTGCTCAATGACATTAACAACAAGCATTGCGACGCTCAGTTCGGACGAGACCTCTTCACGCAGAAGGACCTGGTAGTGCGGCTCTCCGACGCCAACGAGTTCTACAACTTCTTGGACGTTTGTTATAATAAGTTAGCTCACGAAAAGACAAATAACAAAGATAAGTGCGGTTTCATTAGGATTAATAAGGAGTCAGTGGTCCCGTACACAGTGCGGGATGGACAGAAGTTTGTGCCCCTGTTCTACTTCGAGGGGGAGACAGACAACCTGAAGCTGAAGGCCGACCAGCTGGAGGGCTGGGACCTGTCCTACCTCAAGTTCTGCTGCAAGGTACAGGGGATCCGCAACGAGCTCTTCGCCAGTGAGACGTGTTCAGTGATCAGTTTAACGGATATTAAAAGCTACTTTCCTCCGGGAACAGACTTTGAGGAATATTGGCCTAACAAAGTCATGGACTCCCAGTTACTAGTGTCTAAAGGTGAGTTCCATATACAACCAATATACACTAGATAAGTTCTCTTCTCGCACAAACATTATCTCGCACAAACATCATCTCTACCAAAATCTAAAAGATAATGCAGAGAAGACAACGCCGGACAACTGTAACATTGCCCTATTTGCACATTATAATATAACAGCATGCCCGTTAGCAATGTCTACTGTCAACAGTGCCATGTGACATTAGTTGTGTTTATATTATTAATCTTTTATTGCCCGCTATATAAATTAGGATCAGGTAGTATAGCTTTATCTGTGACTACAAACTGGATATATATTTCTTTATCAGCCCCCACACCTGCCAGTAAATATGTCACAATCACAAGAAATGATTGAGTTCACTTTTCAAAATGTAGTAAATTTCTTTCATAGACAAATTAGATTATTTCATTGCCGTTGACTTTTAGGTATTTTATTAGTAAATAATTTAAACTGATCATCATTATTTATTTATTGACGTTGTACCTTTTATAACAGATACCACTATAATTTGTTAACTCATAAACAAAAACATTAAAAATGAGATTATAATAAAACATAACAGATAAAAAAATGATCTTACTGAAAAAAGTGTCACTACAATGCATTACTAATATTTTATTCATAATGTAATTATTTACCCAAGTCTTCTTTTTGATAGTGGAATTAACCAAACAGTGCATGTAATATTTACTTATAATTCTTTGGTTTATTTGTTTAAAGAAAAGCCTGAATGCATTACTAACATTTTATTTATAATGTAATTATGTACCCAAGTCTGACTTAATGATACTAGAATTACCCAAATACTGCGTGTAATATTTAATTATAATTATTGTATTCTTTTTTAAATCCTATGATATTACATACAAAAAGTGACATGGGTGACAGAATATAATTTATTTTAATTTTTTAGTAATGTTTTTAACCTTTGGCATGTAAAGATTCCAAACAAAACTTGCATTACCATGAGGGGTGACTCAGTTAGTTACCCCATGCATTTTATCGTTTTAATGCCATTAAATTATTCTTGTGGCTTACACATTTAATGTGTCTATGTGAAATAATTATTATAATATAGTTAATTTTATAAAAAAACTCTTCATTCATTTACGAATGTGGCCTCCTGTCGACGACTGGGGTTGAGCTGACTTGCCGCTTGTATGAATATTTGGTACGTGCTGACGATCCGTCGACCAATTACCTTACTCCTTTACACAGCTTTGGTAATAGTGCGAGCTAGTGAGGTGCCGCGTATCACCCACCACCACTCTGCGAATAGAATGGTGGAAATGTGCAGCTGTGGGCATGGTTCCGGCGCACAAGAAATATTGTTAGTGTCGGTGGAATCATATTTTTTCTGTTTTAATCTAATACTTTAGTTTTTTTTATGGTTAATTGTCTATTAATAGGTTTTGTAGGAATTCAAAAAATACTAAAACTGTAAGGTCTCTCTTTAAAGTTATATATAAGGGGTAGTAATTTTAGAGATTTTGACTACCTCTGTGGGCTGGGGAAGGTTAACTAAGTTTGAAAGCTTCACCCTTTTGAACACGTTGGATTTCCTTATTCTGCCAAGCAATCGTAATTTTTTATAGTTTTCGGAGTGAGCATTTTTATGAAACTTAAATATTTTTCTGCAAGTGTAAAAAAATCTGCTCATTTTATATGGCTGTCAAACGTCTGGTGTCAGTTGGACTATGACATACAGATGGCTGAGCGTATTAGGGAGGGGAAAGAGACGGGGATTAGGAAGGTGGGCTAGTACCTGATTATTCAGATCTGGTCACCAAGCATGGCTAAAGCCATTTTAATCAACGTTTTAATTCTGAATAGTGGTTTTTCACCACTTCAATACTGAGTGTATCTTCCACTCTGGAACGTCCTGCAAATATACTTAAATTAATTTAAATGAATTAATATTTTCATAAGAAGCAATCACTTTGTGGTTTGACATTGTATTAAGTAAATGAAAAATATTTTATTTTCACCAGCCGGTATCGTTTAACTCGGCTTCATCGGGGTAAATATAATAACTGTTATTATATTTACCCTGATGAAGCTGAGTTAAGCGAAACCGGTAGGTGAAAATAAAATATATTCGTGGTTTATAACAACCTGTTTCATTTACTTAATTAAATGAATTAATTGTGAAATGAAACAAATTAATTAATGATTTTTTTGCACACGTCTTGATTTGAATCCGCGGCGACTTCTAGATTCGTAATCGAGGATTTTACCCCTCGACCACGGAGGCAATTAAAGGATTGTTGCAGGTTGAAAAAATAGATCACTATGATTATTTGATTCCTTTGATCATGCCAGGCTTTTCGGGACATCCCTGACTTCCTCCATCCACTTACACGTTATACATTCTCTTGACACTCTTGTTTTTATCCATCCCTGGATGTACCCTGGTTTTTTGTTTGATCATACCAATTTTAAATTAATTTATTTTTTAATCTGTATCTGTTAGTTTGTTGTGTTACATGTAAAATGATTCATTGGAAACCAATATTTTAATCCTTTCAAGAAAATTTTAATTAAAAAATGTAGGTACAGATTGACATACTTCACTCAGTAGGTGGCCAAAGAGGGACTAAAGTAGTATTGTTTTTGTTATTGGCTGTTAAAATATTTTCATTTGGGTTTCTCCAAAGTATGTATATATAGCAATATAAATGGTACGAAAACTGTGGTAATTCTCAAGATGCGGCTTTCATAAACTTTGAAAACCTGTATAATGTTTTTATAATAATTATTATTTTGAAAACTGTAAATTAAATTAGTACATTCAGATATCTGATCTTGTATCCCCAATATCTACAGTGGCAACACTACCGAGTTATCCGTGTAAAGCCATACTATTATTTAATTTATTCACTCCCCATTTGGGCTTTTACAAAATTTAATATCTAAAAGTAGTTTTTTAATGAATTCTCTGTGGCTAGCTTTTGCCTATTGCAGGCTTGTTCTCTATGATTATTATAACAATCATAACACGGGTAGTTACTTCGTATGTTTTCTTTCATATTCTAATGTGTTCCATTTTCAAAGCGTGGGTACGAAACAAAAGCAATTGAGTTAATTTTGACATATTATTCTAATATAAGAATTGTGATACGTTAAGCCAAAAGAAGTCTAAAAATAAGAAATTAAAGAAAAAAATTTCGCATAATTTCTTAGATAATTATTTTATTCCCTTTCTAAACCACCAGACCGAGCATGAGCGGTGAGGCTTATTACTTTTAGTTCAGACCTAATAGCCATTTTAATATTTTTTCATGTATGAGCAAAAAAACAGTAAAGTCATATATGTAGGTTACTTAATATTTATTTTATGAATTTTCATGCGAATGTGAATCGAAGAACAAGCCCGGGACGCCCGAGGAAGACACGGCACAATCAAGTGATTTAAATACTTGAGTCGGGCCATGTCAGATGTCAGAATAACAGAAGAGAATGTATGAGACTATGTATGAATGGGAATGAAGCAAGAAGTGTATGCCAAGATCAAATTGTTAGGTGGTCCGTCCTCTCCGCATACCTCTGCGGAGAAACGGCGTGATGGTTAGGTAGTTAATTACATATAAAATTAATTTTTAGGTTCTCTTAGTTTGGTTTTTAAAAAATAAATAAAAAAGTAACCTAAAAACCTGCAAACCGGTTTGACATATTTATTAAATAAAACTAAACACTTTGTTTTAAACCACCAATTCATTTTTAAATCATCACCACATAGAAGCTTAGGATAAGTGAAATCGCTTGGTGGTGATTTAAAAATAAATTAGTGGTTTAAAACAAAGTGTTTGTTTCATTAAATAAAATTTTAACTTTACCAAGCTCTAAATGAATTAAATTGCATTATTTTGCTTCTCCGGTGGCTGAAATAGTTGTTCCCCATTGTAATTAAATTGATAAAAGCTTTTTTTTAAATTTCTGCATATTAAGGATAAAAATTTTATCTGCACACTTATTTACTAAAAATAAATGTTTGTAATAAATTAATGAAGGTATCGCCCAAAGGCGTCTGTTGAAAGGTTACAAAACAAGTTGTCTAAAATAAATAATTTTTTTGAACCCGCTGATAACATTCATGAAGCTTAAAAATATAAAAAAAAATAATTTTTTTTTTACTCTTATGATGTGTTGATAATTTAAAAAATTAACTGCACAGATGACACACTTAACTTTATAGTTGGCGGTGTTGCTAGTGTAGATATTTTGAAAACAAAAAAATTGGAATTTAAAAAATTATTAGTTCCTCTGTTGGTCTCCTGCAAAGATAAGTTTGTTAAACCGTAATATTAGACTGGTGGTAGAAGATGTGGTGGAAACATGAACTTTGACAGGACTGCGCTTTTTATACTCCCATGTATAAATGACAAAATGGTTACTAGATTCTGAAGTCTGTTTTTGCCAATTAAACTAAGCAATTTCTAAGACGAAATGTAGTTCAAATGTGTAATCCCTGTATCATAATACGGCTAAAGGCAATTTTCGCTGAGGAGTATGCTTATAGTTAATTATCCAACATCTGTTAGTAAGGATTAACGTTCAGCACCCAAAAATATGCACTTTACAGGTTGCTAACTCAAAGAAATGCTACAAATGTTTCACCTAGTAATCATATACGGGTAATTAGTAAAATGTAAAAGGTTTCAAGACAATAATCCTACAACTCTCATCTTTTAAATTCTGTATGAAATACATACTGGAATTTTATCTAAAACGCTTAAAATTGCTTTCACCGGACATATTTCATAGAATTTATGTATTAAAGCTTGAGGTTTTTTTGTCTTTTGAAACCTTATACATTTTCCTAACTACCTGTATATAATTTACAGATCAATCATTTGTGATATTGCTTGAGTTAGCAACCTGCAAAGTAATGTTTAGGGCCATTTTTGAGTGCTTGCCCTTAACCTTCGCGTTGAACTGTTGTAGCGACGTCAGCAAAGTTTTACAACTGTTTGAATAAAGGAGTAAACAATATTGCTTTATGCATTCGTAAGTGCGAAATAAAATACGTATCCATTAGTTAATTTATGTTAATTAATTAATAAAAAAACGTTACTTCGATTAATTTTTTGTCTATTAGATTTCTTGTTTGAACACATTGAAATGAATCTGGAAATAAACTAGTTAATTGAGACATTTTTTATTAAGCTCCATTTTTTAATTTCTGATATCTAACCTCCGATAGGAGAGAGCACACCAGATGAACAAGAAGCACTCGGTATAGTTTTGTTTAATTTGTGGAAGCGGCCGATAGTGATACGCCGGTTTATATAACATGGACTTAACTGTCAAAAGCAAGTTCTGAGATGAACAGATGTTGTATCCTGGTATATCTCAAAACAAAAACAGCAAAAAAACTTCAGTCAAAGGTCACACAATGCTATTCGATGCAATGTAAATAGATTCCTGAAGATGTACGAGTACATCCAGATTTCTTACAATTGTTCTTGTATTGTAAGAAATACTGATTTTCAATCCCTAATTACAGCTGCTTAAAATAGGTTACTAAGTAAAACATATTTTAAGATTCAGATATTCATCCGGTAGTGATAACTTTCAAATTTGGAAAGGCAAAGAAATTTGTTTAAATCGTTTTAAATAGATACGCTCAGTATCGCACTGGTGAAACTTTCAGAATCAAAATGATTTTAGTCGTGTTTGGTGTCCAGAAGAGTATGTATGAGACGATACATGAATGAAGCAAGGATTGTCTGCCAGCGCAGAGTTGTGTGGTGGTATATCCTCTGCTTACCCCTGCGGCGTAACGGCGTGATGGTTAGTTAGTGACCAGATCTGAATAGACACGTACTTCCCAACCTTCCGCCTCCCCCTTCCCTTCATCTCCTTCCCTTCTCTACTACCTTCAGCCTAACAACCTAACCCAATAGGAGATGCCATAGCCCCAATGGCTCCATTTTCCAGCAATTAGAACTCTTGTGGGGAATTCACATACATTCATTTCATGTACATAGTATTGACTTTTTTTTACATTGGGGATATTATTGCGTTGGGATCGGACCTTCCACCAACTGGTGTAAAATATAACTGTGATGACTACATGTCTTGGGTGTCGTCTCCAATATTCTCTAGGATTCGTGAGGTGGAATGACCAAGTCGATATGTTGGAGGAGTATAATTAATGGTTGCAATGTTACAAGGTGAGTTAAGGAACGAAGAAGGACGAGACAACCATTCATTCGCTTTATGATCCGCTAAGTCATGCTATCTCATTTTTCATACTTGGTTGTCCCTTTCATACTCTTGGATATACCTTCACCACAATAACTACATAGTGTGTGTGTATTTCCTAAGAAGACTTGTATTGTAAAGTACAAAGCTAAAGGAGTAAATTGAAGTGTTGTTTGAAAGGCGATTAATTGGTGGTTAGTTAGTTATGCTATATACCAGCTTATTATTGTCCGTTAAGTCTACAGTAGTTTCATGAGCAAAGAACATTTGAGCAGCAACGTCATGGAATTGGGAAATAAAATACCCGATGACAACCCTTGTAAACTATTGTAGGGACTCAGCAACCGTCCAGGGAATAAGTAAATAAAAAAGCTTATAATTAAAATTTAAAAAATTACTATTGCCTATGACCCGAGTTCTTATGAGAGTTATGTAGACTGTCTCCTCATCAATAATTATAATAACATTTCCGTATTTGTAAGTGTATTTCTATAATTTTCGTTGCAATAGTTAACTATTTGGATTGTTTTACTAGTCTTTCTTTTATTTCTTGTGTTCACAACTGACATTCCCACATGTTGTGTTCAGTTAGGGCCAGTTTTATAAACGAACTACCAAATTTCTGTTACATAATGAACCATTTCATTAACGGACCGTTATCCGTCCGTTTTTGTGTCTTGAATAATTGCCATTCGCTCGTCATCACTTAATGCTACTATATTACATATTGTTTTAAACTTAAAATAGTGCACTGTTTCAATTAAGCGATCGTCGAGCAACAACTGACAGCTGTCAAATGACCAGTAACCTAACAAACGGTGAAATTGGGCGGTAGTCGGTAAATATTAGTTTAAAATGGTATCAAGTGTTATGAACGGATGGTTATAAAACCGGTTCTTAACTGATATTGAAATTTTCCTATCATTTCCATCTTTTGTGTTCATTTAGTAACAATGACATTTTTCTGTTGTAGGTTCGCTAGGTGTAGGCGGGCAGTGGACACGTGCCCCGCCGGCACCTCCGGGCCACGCTGCCTCGGCCCCAGCTCCCGTCTCGGGGGCCACGGGGGGTGCAGGGCGAGGCCGGCGTCCCACGCAGCAGCAGCAGCAGCAGCAGCTGGCCGCAGTGCAAAGGGCCTCACTGCAGGCCGCCTCCCAGCACGCAACCGTTGCGGCTGCTGTGCAGGTAATACATTAATTCAATTTGCCATTCATTCAACTTGTCATTCATTCGATTGGACATTCTATCAACTGCTGGATTGCCATCAATCTATCTTAGATTAGATTAGATGCCGCCGCCTAGTGAGTTGGTAGTGTAAATGTACAAGAGAAAAACGAAATAATTGTTTTCCATTAATTCAATTGGTCTAGTTAGCATTTGTTCAATTTTCCATTAGTTTTGCCATTTATTCCATTTGCCATCATTCCATTTGCCATCCCATTTGCCATCATTCCATTCGTCATCATTCCATTTGCCATCATTTCATTTGCCATCATTCCCATTTGGCATCATTCTATTTACCTTTTATCAATTCGCCATTCATTCATTCTTTCAAACTGTCATTAATTTAATTTGCCATTCATTCAATTTGCCACTCGTTTAATTGTTTTCGTTTGGTTCAACAATACAGTTAATTCTGTTTTTATGCGGTTTTGAAAAAACCCAGTCCACAAATCGTAATGGTAAAAACCTATCCGTACTTGTTATTAAGTTAGAATATAATCAAATAGAGGTAGAACTGATAAAGAATTTCAAGTGATGAAAGTGATTTCGTACCAAACTTGTGAAAACGGAAACGTGTATTGTCTAACAGCGGCAGTGAGTTAATTTACATTTATACAATGGAACCTATTGCCCGTTTTCCTATACATAATGTACTGTCTTTCTTTACACGTTTTGTTTTACACAGTATTCCGTGGAACATATCCACCATGTAAAAATAGAATAAAGTGTATTAATACATAAATAACTCTTCACAGTACATGGTTTACTTGATACTCTTGGAGATGACTTGTTTATTCCCAGACATCAGAATTTGAATATGTGGTTTGTTGTTTCAGGCTCTGAACAACGGCTGGCCGGGGCTCATGAACGGGCAGTCCGCCTTCCCCCAAGGACTGACCCAGGCGCAGACTCAGCAGGTTTACCGCATGGCCCAGGTAATGCATCCACTCTTCTCTTTAATGCAATCCCACACCATGTCAAGGTTGTGAACTGTTCGAGCCACTAGTCTCAAATCAAAATCCAAATTTTTCACCCATAAAAGTGAGTTTTGCACGGCATGTGCTAGCTGATTAATTTTAAGTAATTTCGTAATTACTCACTGTTGTTTGCAAAATGATGTTTTTTCAAATTGTACTGTCTTACTTGTTTTATGCTTCGCATACACTATGACACTAGACATTTGCAATAGAAGTGTAGACACTAGTGTATGAGCGGTCCACACGATAACCATATTCGAGTTTCTAGATTAGTGTCCAGTGTCGTTACATTTGTGTCCGGGGTGTTTACACTACACTCGCATGACACCCGTGTTTACGTACACTCACTGCCTCTCGGTCAGTGTCGCAGTCAGTGATCGTGGACGGATGTCGAGTCGCAGCAGCTTTATTTTTAAAAAAGAGGATACAAAATGAGATCCTGCTTTTTAGCTTCGGGTAATAACCATGATAATTGTTACTGTTGTTTTTACAAATGACTTGCCAGCGTGTCCGCCTGGTAAAGCAAAATACATACTTTATTTTTGTGGGAATTTCAACCTTAAAAAATCTTTGTAGCTTATTAAATTAAACTACATTAGTTTGCCAACAAAATAATAAATCAAAAAGCAATAATTCTTGCTTTTCGTTTTTTTGACACGCCACTCATATGGAATTTAAAACAAAACAACTATAAGGAACGGAACTCCAGTCCATTTAAAAAAAAAATTATATTAATGTTGACATCCTAACTTAATTTTCTGCTTATTTAATTTTTTTTCGTTCTCTTTCATGGTTAAAATAATTAATTAAAATAGTTAAATAATTAAAATAGTTTCAATTTTTTAAAGCCCACCAAAACGCACGAAATCTATGGCTTGTTGGGTGTGACCTCACAGGAGCAGCCGGATTAGCGATTCAATAGGCGGTAATCGATATTATATGGATTCCATACAAAACTTCGAGAACTTTATACTCAAATTTAACTGCTTTTAATTGAAGGAAATATTGTAGAATATCAGCGTCTCGTTACTATTGTAGGTGCATTGTACCAAAATACAAAAATCCATTCATTTCCGCAACTAATTAACAATTTATCAGCATTCAAAGAAAGTCTTTTAAGTCCTCTAACGCTTTAAATTATGTTTGAAAGGCAAATCAGAATCGCTTGCGTTAATAGCTTCCATCAGTGTTCTACGTATGCGCGAAAACTGACGCATGCGTATCTGTGAACTTGACAAATAGTCGGTGACATGAATAGGTTGAATAAATTAAATAGTTTTGAACTTTAATGGCTTGAAATAAAAATAAATATATTATGCATTGTAAGAAATAATAGGTTTGAGGTATCATTAGAAATCCTCCACTTCCAGAATAACTGAAGAAATAATCACCAAAGTGCCAATGACATAGTTGTTTTGTGCAAGCGGTATAGATTATTAAGTAGACAAATTCGTTAAAATTGTTATGAATTTTCAAGCAAAAACCCTCAAGTAGTCGCAATAAACAAACATAATTATTTTACGAGCAAAATGAACACTGCAAACAGCGAAATTATAAGCCATAGATTATAAAAAGTGGAAAAAAACCTTATCTAGTTATAAGTTGGGCACGAAAACTGCATGTGTGACGTCAGAAGCAGTGGTGCCAACAGAACATGGTGTTTTGATGGTACGGTTTTTAATTCACTTTTATGTAACGATTTATAAAATCTACGTATAATTATATACAATAAAAGTTATATATTCAGAATCGGCATTTGCTGATCTATACGAATATATATTTTTAAACCCATTATATTTTTCACTGGAGTTCCTTATTGTCAAGTATTGCATCATTCTTTCACACGCAGTTCATTTGGGTTTTATTCTGTAAAATCTTCTAAAAAGTAAATAAGTGTTATTTTTTTGTTTTGTTTTTTGTTTAGTTTTTTGTTTTTTTTTTTCATTTTATTTTTTTTATTTTCTCCCTCATTTTATATAAAAAAGTTAACTAAAGAAATTCAAAGATATTTTTATTGTTTTTTTATATTTTTATAAAGCTAAATAAGTGTCTTTCACAATAAAAATCAAATAATTCCCTACATAAATATATGACATTGAAAATCGGCATTTTTTTTATGATGCCTCTACGATGGCGACATACTTTTTTACAGATAAAATAAATATGTTTGCACATGATGAAACGATAAGATTGAATAATATTAAGATACATTATTTCCTTGCCAAGCGAATAAAACTTATTATAGTCTGCTAGGAGCATTTTTAAACGTTAAAAATACTATAAAATCGAGTTGAGTCAGGTGTGTTGCTGGAGAATGGCACACGACGGGTACAAATGTCAGTGTGCTGCTCCGGCATCGCTGGCACACGGCGGGTGTAAATGTCAGAGTGCCGCTGGCACACGACAAGTGCAAATGTCAGACTGCCGCTTCAGCACTGCTGGCACACAAGGGGTTAAGATTTCCATAGTAAGTAAATAGTATTATCACATCAGGATATATTCTTGATGGTGGACACTGAAAGGCTGTCTGCATCGTTAATTTCAGGGTCAGCAACCTAAATACAAGCAATGTTACAAATGATTTTTATGTAAATTCTATAACATACTTCCCAAATACACATCATTCACAACTATATTGCGCAATGTTTTCGTACTCTCTCTTTCAAACACCATGACTTTGGACTTATTTACATTCATCATTAGCTCATTCTTCATACATACTTCGTTCATCCTAGATATGAGAGACTGTAGATCTTCCATACTGCAATCAGCACCGCATCATCAGCATACAACAGGCAACATACTTGCAGATTGAATAACCACGGTGACATTACGCAGCCTTGCTTAACACTTTTTGTGATGTCAAACCACCCCGTAAAATCACCGTTTGCCCTAACACATGCAACACTTCCCTCGTACAGAGATGCGATTGCCTGTATAAGATTTGTATTCACACCATACTTAGACAACACCTTCCATAACTTTTTTCTGTCAACTCTGTCGTATGCTTTTTGTAGATCTACAAAAGCACAGAAAAGTTTCTGTTTTTTGCCAGAAACTTCTCTGTGAGCATACGCAACGAGAAAATCTGATCCATGCACCCCCTTCCACTCATAAATGCATCTTGCACATCCCATATTTTATCCTTTGTTTTCATTTGTACCCTTTCAATCAATATCCTACCATACAGCTTTCGAATTGAAACTAACTTAGCAGGCTAATAGCGCTGTGATTTCCACATTCCATGCGTGACCCTTTACCTTTGTATAGAGGCATGATCACAGCCGTTCTCCAATCTAATGGGGTGTAACCCTCCTCTAAACACTGGTTAAAAAGTTTGCATAACCATGTGAGAATTATACGGCTATTTCCTTTAAAGTATTCATCAGCAATATTGTCGAAACCAACAGCCTTACCATTCTTCATACATTTAATTGATCTTTTAATTTCATCCATGCTAATTTTGGGAACATTCACCCTATCGTCATTCATACCTGACTCGCCACTGGAATCACTATCACTCGGGTTGCTTTCGAAGACCTCTTCAAAGAAACTTTAATTTTATAAATTCGATATTTAATTTTATAAGTTCGATTTTTAAATAATTAGATTTTGCATGTAATTATTAACAAAAGTGGATAGTATTCTTTTGGCGTTCCTGAACATCCAGGTATTTAACTATCCTAGATAGATAGCACTTGGGGTGAACCTTCACAAAACTGCGCTATAGAAATTAACTCTTATTATAGATGATTACTCACGATGGCGGTTGCATTCCATTCATCTCTGTTTAATATTTTTTAATGTTGCATTTGTTTGTGTGTTGCAGGCACAAGTAGCAGCGGCTCGCTACAGCTCGGGTGGTCGAGGGGGTTCAGGAGGGGGAGGAGGGGGGCACACGGCCCTCACTCAGGCGCAGGCTAGGCAGATGCAACAGGTATGGGATAATCAACATATAATCAGACAATTCCGCAGTCTGTAACGCAGAGGAAATAAGTGCAAATGCAAGTGGATAATATGAAGGATACAATTTCAGTCATCCTGATATTGTATGCGATCGATCAGTGAGTGACGCAGTAATAGTTCGTTGCATTAATTTATTCTGTCATTTAGTATGAGATCAGAAACTGACTTACAAAATTTTGAAGTCAATTAAAACATATTTTTCTAGAAGGTTGCAACTTACAATAACCAATGTAAAGCGCTCACTGTCAAGGCTCCTATGTAAGTTTAGATAACCCAACACTCTTCCGTCCTGCAAGCATCTCTCACGCTCGCTACTTGACATGCGCGCAATTGAATGAATGAATGAGTTAAATGAATAAATTCAACCACGTGACAGTCAATTTGATTCTTAATTTAACACAGAATTAATTCTTCATTCCTTAGCTTAGGCCTTGCAACCCTACGATTGTTTAACACATAGCACCATAATTGCGGTGTGGATACTATGGGCATCATCACAAAGTCGCCGGAGATATTGTGCAGTGTGCAGGACTCCATCTAATGTATAGATTCCCAAATCGCAATCCATAAAAACCCGTATGTCATCGTTCAAACCGTCTCTAGTCGGCTAGTCAGTAATTCCGAGCAGCGCATATTCACTTTCTCAGTCTGTATTCCCTAATTCAAAGAGTTAAGAAATGTATTCCATATTCAGTTGTGACGTCGTTGTCACTACGTACTTGGACTACGTAGTCCGTCGATATCGAGTCTGTCCATGCTAGGGCCACAGGGCACAAGTTAGTTGAGGCACTGCGAGACACTAGTCAGAAGTTGCTAATTCATTCCTCAATGCCCGTGGTGACTCCGTTCGTGTTGGTCCCAGCGTAGCCTAGCCGTCAGTTTCACTTGCCGGGTGGGAATTTCTGAAGTAATCAGTACTGGGTAGTGCGCATCTTTGTTTGGCTCGTAATAAAATGAAACCATTCTTTACTACATTAAGGTTTTTAAACATTTTTGGTATTATTTATTATCTAGTTGAGCAAGATTGTTATTTTTCGTGTTTATTTTAGTTTTAAATGTTATTTCCAACACTAGCGCAATTTGCGATGTGAAAATTTTCTTTTTTTTATTTATTTAATTTTATTATTATTAGAATTTTTTAATGAATTAAATTAATAATTTCACAAGCTTGGGTCGATTCACTATTGTTAATAAATCTGCTCATGCTTACACACCACTGACGACTTCCGTGGCCTAGTGTTTAAGGTTCTTGGCTACTGATCCAGAGGTCACTGGTTCGAAACCTGATGTCTACAAATAAATTTAATTTAATTTGTATGTGTTATTTCAAATAAAATTATTTATAGTATATTTGTGGCACATCCTGTAGCGGCATCAATGAGAGATCATCATTCAGAATTGAAACGTTACTTGAAATTGCTTTAGCCATGTTTGGTGATCAGATCCTTCCTCTTCCCCATTTCCTTTCCCTACCACTCACAACACATTCCAATTGGAGATACCACAGTCCCACTGTGTCCAGGCAGTTGGGACTCTAGTGTGGAATTGAATTTTTTTTAAATTGTTCTGAAATATTACTTTTCGTATTTTAGTTTCCCAGCAGCGCAATAACGCTCGCCATGCAACAGCAACAACAGCAGCAACAGCAACAACAGCAACAACAACAGCAGCAACAGCAGCAGCAGCAACAACAGCAGCAACAACAGCAACAGCAGCAACAACAACAGCAACAACAGCAACAGCAAGTTCCTCCCCTCGTACGCTCCCAGTCCAACTCCATTCCGTGAGTAATGTTTCACCATCATCAAATAAATAATATTAAAACACCTATACCTGTAGATAGTATCAAATTGTGAGACTTGCTTGGGACAGCCCACTTTTAACCACTCAGATCTAGCTAATATTGAATAATTTGTAAATGGCTGTTTTTGTGAAAAACCACAAATATTACTTGACATTCAGTCATGTCAGTAACCAAAGTCTGTCAGATTATAAATCTATTTAGAAATATTCTCGCTTGACATTCAATTTAAAGTACATTAAATAATATTATAAAGGCCCATTGTCACTTTAAATAATTTGTAAATGGCTGTTTTTGTGAAAAACCATAAATATTACTTGACATTCAGTCATGTCAGTAACAAAAGTCTGTCAGATTATAAATCTATTTAGAAATATTCTCGCTTGACATTCAATTTCAAGTACATTAAATAATATTATAAAGGCCCATTGTCACTTTAAATAATTTTATATTAAAATAATTATTAAAACTCTTATAAATGTTTTTTAATAGGCTGAGTGTTGCTTCAAAGAATTATTTCAAATTATTCGGGAGCATCTATGATAAACTTTTAAATGCAAAGAGAAAGCTTGGTGTCGTCTCTTTCTAAAACTCTTTATATCATCTTATTTCTGACCACAATAGAAAAGGAGATAGAATGTGTTTTATGAGGATGTATCATTTGATAACAAGATATAGCACAATGTGACTCAATGACTTTGATCTTTCGTGACAAATACGGCACAACGTGACCCGAGTGGTTTGTCTCCAATGTAATATAATGTACAGTAGAGAAACCCTGTTAATTCGATCCCCGATAATTTGAAAAACCGCGTAATTCGAAATTTTTGCTGAAAAAATATCCCCAGAATTTTTTTTTAATACTAAATGGTTTTTAAATTTGAAAAATTCGTTAATTCATCATTTATTTTGGTTCGCTCTGAAAATTTATCCATTTAATTTGCAAAAATTCGATTTGTGCGAAAATATCTACACCATAAACTTTCGTAAATTTGAGAGATTATCGGCTGCAAAATTTTGAGTTACATGGAAATAATGTCATATTTTTCTGAATTTACTTTGAGTATATGAATCTGAAATATATATAAATATGAAAAATTCAGTTTACACAGGAATGCTTTTACTAATTTACTTCGAACATCTGAATACGAAGGCCTGGCTGTGACGGTTAATGGCCGCGAAAATTGGAATTACACGGAACTATTTAGTATTTTTACGAATTTACTTAAAATATCTGAATTTAAAGGGCCGGCCGCGGCAATCGGCAATTGGTAATCGGCCGCGAAAATTCGATTTAATGTCATATTATTACGAATTTACTTCGAATAACTACCCGACTTTGAAGGGGCTACTGTGAAACTCGACTTTTCGGTGATTTTATTAATGTTTTATTTTTTTTTATTTCGAAATAGGTGGGAATTTGTTAATTCGAAATTTGGTTTTCAATGTCCCGTGGATTACAAATTAACGGGGTTCTACTGTACTTATAAAATATTTGGTGCTTACAGCTTTATCGCAGATATGTTTTGTCTCTCGGCTTAGAACTTTTAAGAACGCTGATACCTGAAAGACTTACATTTGCTAAGGATAGAAAAATAATTGACTATAAATAGAAACACATTTAACTAGTTCCCACTTAACAAATTTTCATGCTTAAGTTTTATTTTTTTGGTCCCTTGTAAACTGAACTTGAAAAATGACCCAATTTATCCCACATATTTTTTTTAAGGTTTTCCCACATAATTTTTTTTTTTTTGGCCTGTTTGAATACTTTAAGAGAGAGTTTCACTGTAATTACTAGACATCGGATTATATGCATTTTTTTTCTTCGGTATTAATGCATATTTTAGCCATGTTATTCCACAAAATATGGGCCTTTCAAATTAGAAATAGTCTATATTTTTTTTTTGGCAGAAATGGGTTATTTGTGAAACCTGTTCCTTTTGGAAATTTTGAAACCTGTGTTCCAAAAGACAATTTTCCTGGTTTTTTTTCATTGATAGTGCATATTTCGCCATTTTGATGGTGCACATAATCCGATGTCTAGTAATTATCTTGTATTATTACAAAACAGAACTGGATGGGTTAATTTTTCCGGGTAGGGAATTTTCTGTATTTTGTGAATTCCGTGATGTCTTTTAGTTTATAACTAACAAGTAGTTAGTATTTGGTTAATTTACGCAAAGCTGTATTTGACACGGCTACTACCTGGCTTTCCCGAGTTTTAGCACTTATTCAACAATTGAAATTTATGGAACAAACGTCTTGTCTTATTTTTTGACAGCTTGTCTGATGCTGAAAATAGTTTTGTTGACAGAAAAAAAAACCTGTGGAAGTTGCATGACATCAGAGTTCACCCGTTGGAGAGTTTCAGCTGCTCCATTGTCTGGTTCTTCAGCAAACCTCCTGTTTTTAAGTTAACATAGTGTATTTTGTATTTCTTTGAAAGATTGTGAGTTTTATTTTTGATATTAGTAACTTTGTGTACATTACTTTATAATATGCCGAACTAGTTTGGAGACAAGCATGCCTTTATGGGAACATATACAATTTGATTATATCTGGCCCCGAGGAAGGCATGCTTGTGCCCAAACTAATAGGTGTGTTGGTGTAATAGAGAGTGATGTACCCAGAGTTGCAGTGTTCCATTAAGTTGTGAGTTTTGTTGATACGCAATTAGAAAAGTAAGGTATTGTCAGTTGACCAACATTGATTGTTTGGTTGGAAAATATGATATGTTGATATCTGCTATTGGTAATGACCAAGGCATTAAGAGCGATGATTAGTTTGTTGTGAAACAGTTGCTTTGGGGAAGGATTCGTAGAAATGGATTTGGTTTGGTATTATCTTGCATTTGTATAATAGTATGTTGCCCCTCACTGGTTTCAGATGCTCACTCGGCATTCCGAGCTAAAGCTTGGTACTGAAGATGCTCCCTAATCAGTAAGGGTTGGTAGAGGTGGGGTTGTGGGGTTCTTCAGCCCTTCATCCCTTCATCCCTTCATCCCTTGATTCCTCCGTCGCCAGAATCCCTTCTGTCTCCAGAGGCCAAGAGATTGAAGCGTTGTTTTGGTTTTCTCGGTGAAATTGGTTAAAAAGAAAAGCAGGTTCAACACGGTGATTTTCTATGACCTATTTTCTAAAGGAATATTTGTAAATGAATCTAAAACTGATGAATGCTTTTACGTAAAATATCCGGATAGTAGATAGTAGAAAATCTTATAGCTACTTGTAATTTTATTTATTATAATTATTATGGGATACTGAGTTATTTTACGACCTCTCCTATTCCATTTATCCACGAGATTTATATCAAGAATCTATAAATAGTGGCTAGTCGCATGACATCACAGAATTCACAATCAATACTCTCTTACCTAGATAGAAACTACCCATCCCGTCTAGTACGGTGATAATACTAATCTAATCAATAGAACAATACTATAGTCCCAGCAGAATCAAGTTAAGTGATTGGACTGACAATAAGAAAAAAAATAAAGTTATATTATTTAGAGCATTTTTATGAGTGAGTAAAATAGGTCACAGAAAATCAATTTGTTGTCTTTTTTCTATTTTAATCAGTTTACTAATGAAATGAAATATTCAACAGTGAAAATCAAGGGCTTCAGGAGACGGAAGAGGATCGTCGGGAGGCGCAGAGGAAAAGGAGAGCATTCAGGGAGCATCTTCAGCTACAGGACACTTTAGCGAGGAAGGCCAAACGTGCAGCACTCACTTTACCCGAACACACAGAAATCCGTATCGGAGACACCATGGCTCACCGAACACCTGTTTCCGATTTTTCGGATACGCAATACATCCTGAGACAAACACAGGACACTCTAAAGCAACAGATACATCCATCTCTACAATCCCCAGAGGATCAGATAAATTTCCTCCAAGGAAATGATATTTATCAAAGAAACCACACTTTGTACAAGTCTTTGGAAAGTGGGAATGCAGATCGGCTCGGAGATTACCAGCACATGCAAAGTTCGAAGTTTAGCGAAGAGGAGGGGGAAAATGAACGCAATCAAAGTAGAATAACTCAGCAGAATTTTAACATTCACATGTCCCACCATCAGAGATCTGCTCAGCATCTGTCGGTGCACCCAGAAGCTCCCCGAGACTTCTCCCGCAGAGAAGATCCCTACGTGCGAGCTCAGCACCACCCCTCCAGCACTCGGAGAAGACAGCCCCAGCTTGCGGCTTCGATCACTTTTGAGTTTCAGCTGCCGATGCAATAAACAGTCCCATTAACTCAAATAACATTAATAAAGCATTTGCAAAATATATATAAATAGTCAATAATATGTAAATATCAGACAACTATCACAAATTACATATTTACAATTAAAATATTGATCCCAGGAAATTAAGTAACTGCAACTGTGATTGAATGGAAATGAAGTCCCGGTAGACGAAGAATATCCTGACCAAAGAACCTTATATTTAAAGTACAATCATTGTTTGATGATTGGCTGGCCTCAAAGTAAAATGATATAGTGTGACGAAAGGTGATATTTGTACAAATCTGCAACAGAGAGGAGATACAAGATGTCTTGCTGTAAACTCGAGGCTGATTTAAAATATTTTATCAATGTGAAAAGTGAGACACTTTCAAAATTTCTTTTTTATTCTCAGTCGTGTGCTGCCACGTTGATGACTTTTTTAAGCTAAAGGGCTAAGATTGAAAAACACCGATAATATGTATATTTTTGAAATATGTATTATTTTACATCCATTTTTGTATGTATAAATATTTTCAGGTGTGCTCTGCAGATTTCTGAAACCTTTGATAATATGATTACATATACCCCGTTAATTCGAACCCCGATAATTCAAAGTAACCCCCGTAAATCGAATTTTTTTGCCAAAAAATAACGACCAATTTTTTCTCAAACAAAACTTTTTTTTTTAAATTGAAAATTCGTAATTCGAAAATTTTTTTGGTCCGTGTACAAAAATTTATCCGTTTAATTCGAGAAAATTCGATTTATGTGAAAATATGTCATAGAATTTCATAAATATGAATCTGACAGGCTGGTCATAAAACACAGTAAAAATTTAATTTATGCCGTTATATGTACATCATCCTAATTTGTATTATTATTTTGTAATTACGATTTGCACAGAAATATGACATTTAAAAAAATTTACTTTGACCATTTGAATTTGAAGGTCCGGCTGTGACTGTTATCGGATGTGAGATTTCAAATTACACGGAAATATGTTGTATTTTTTATGAATTTACTTCTAATAACTGAAGATGAAGGCGAAAGCCCGGCCGTGACGGTTATTAGCCACGAAAATTGGATTTATACAAAAATAAGTAATATTATTATGAATTTACTTCGAAATTTTACTTTTCGGCGATTTTTTTTATTTAAATTTCGAAAAACGTGGGAATTCATTATTTCGAAATTTGGTTTTTGATGTCGAGTGGATTTCAAATTAACGGGGTTCTACTGTAAAAATAAAATAAATGTTTCATAGTATAAATTATTTATTTACTGTTTTTGAATATTTGCAGATTATTAATATTACATTACGGACACGGACGGTGCAAGTGTTAATAATAAAGTTAAAAATGTTCACTGGATGCTTAGTTTTTGCTTTGGTTATCAGGTATCACTTGATAGAGATATTAAATAATAAAAAGAAATAGGTGAAATAGAACACAAAACATAATATAACAAACAAAAAGTAAAGAATGTTATAACATTTCCAATAACACCATGAGGTATAATATAAGATATAGAAAAAAAAAAGAATAAATAAAGCAAGTTACAGTATTTAATGTTTTATTCAATCTTAGTCCTCTAATGTAAAAAAGTCACCGTCTGAATTCATTGAATCCCCCCACTTTCATTCATTAAAAAAAACATACCAAAATCCGAATTATGTAAAATGTGAGTAAATTGATTGATAGAATAACAGTATGACTTGTTAAATGTATGCATTTGATAATATGGATTTATTTGGATGGAATTAATACAGTGTATTACTCAGATTCAGATTGTTTTCACATATTCCCGTTAATCTGACGATGATTTGTCTCCTTGGTAACATAAGAACTGTTTGCGTCCTTAGAAAATGAACAGTGTGAAGACTTTTCATGGCAACAAAATTATTATAAGAAATGCTCTAAACCTGACCTCTGAACTAACCTGGCTATTGTTGCATTCCAGGGCCCACCAGGGGTCAGTGTCGACCCGGGGAGGCGGCCGCCTGGCGCAGGGCTCCACTAACGGCCACCACCTGCAGCACCCGCCCAGCGGGGCAGGAGCCCTGGCGCCCCCGGACCCCTCTGCCAAGAGGCTGACAGCCATAGCTGAGGTGGCCCCGTCTAGTTCTCATATACCGTACAAGGTACGGTACCAAACATTATATAGCTTTTAAGTGTAGATTATAGAAACAAGGGAGATGGGCCATGATCCATTATTAGTATTAAATAGTGCGCACAATGCTTGTCGCCAATGTCGTTCACCCATACTACTGCAAATCGCATCTACGCACAGCGACGACCCGCCTTTGGATTCTACCTACACACTAAATGCATAACTTTCATTGCATAGCTGCTTTGATAATCCCGCTGTTTGGTCGTTGCTCAGTGACAGTTCCCACACTTCCGTGCCATATCTCCTTTGTTTCCATTATCTATAAGTATGACAAGTTGATGGAAGACACTGCACTTCATAGCTTCGAAATCTATGTGACGGTATGAGTACAGTTACACAGAGTTGTTACTGCGGGCTGCAGTCCAAACGCACTTTATAGCTTTGAAATCTATGTGAATGGTTAAGAGTACAGTTACACAGAGTTGTTACTGCAGATTGCAGCCTGCAGTGTCTGTAGGTGAAGATTGCCCTGATTATAGCCAACCTCCGATAACCAACTTTTAATTTGTTAGGCTGGTATGGGTACCGCCGCCCTGAGAACCATTCATTGGATAACCAACACCTCTGCCATAGGCCACCCCAGGTGGTTCACTACCTTCGGTGTCCGGGTTCATAGTGTGAGGTTTGAACTGGTCTTGACGGCGGATGCGTCTGGCCACCAGCTGCATGGTGGGCTGGATGTGGGCTTTAGGGAGACCCCTTGACCTCTTCAGTCAGACTCCCTCAACCTCAGATCATAGAATATACAGAGATATGCTGTGATCCATTTTTACATTGGAACCCAGTGTCGCCTGTTTTATAACCAATACTATTGTACGCTCACGGTTACGCGAAAGTGCCTGCCCCTTTCCACATCTACACACCAAGCGAAAAATGATGTTTTTTGTATTATAATATAAATGCATATACATATTTGTTTTGAACTACTTCAATTTAATATAATAATCAACCGGTTTCGGAAGTACCCTTCTTTTGTCAGGAAGTTCATCGAAAGAAAAATCGCTTAGAGAATGTTATGGCCGTTTTGGAAAACACAAATATGGAACCAAGGGAACTAATAACTCAGCTGTCAATAAATCTGTGTTCGGGAAGGTACATTCCGGAACTTCCATTGCTATTCTCAAACAAACCAAATTCGAAACTTGCCTTTCCCATATACGCACCACAAAAAAGCAAAACTTAAATTCAAGAAATCTCTTGCGACGGTCATGTAAAAAAGCAAATTCTACACCTATCTGTAAGTAAATTTGTAGTCTTGCAATGGATGAGATGTCCATGACATGACATATTGGATGATGTGGTCGCCGATTTCAAGGATATGTGGATATCGAAAGCAAAATAGTCGTTTTTTTTTTTAATCGAGATCTAAATTAATAATATTATTGTTGAGTTCTAAATAAAATAAAATAAATAAATAAAGCCATTTCAAATAACCTTTTCATTCTAAATGGTGATCTTTATGGCGGGATTTGAACCTCTGTATTTTAAAATAACAACAGCAATAAAAAATTTATAAAATGTAGTAAAGTAAACACAAAAATAACAAATATGTAATATGAAAAGATAAATGAAAAAAAAAAAATTTTATGTAGTTCTCCGAATTAAACACAAAAATAATTAATTAATGAAAAGATAAACTTTACATTTTGTTTTAAATATCTAAAACTAAAATAATAATTATGAAATGTTGATAGTCGATAGTTAAACGTATTGGCATCACATCACTAACTTCACTAACTTTATCGGTAGCGACCATTATGTCTATGGTAATCGGCTACCCTGGCATACGTCGAAAAATCTTTGATGATAGATTTCATAATCTAATTTAGTACTTATTGGTGAAATGATATTCCATTTGTTTTGATATTCACTCTGTCCGTCGTATTTTTTTACAAATTTGCACTGAACAAGACGGCATTTTGACTAAAATGAGGACAAACAATACGTGGTGACTATGCAAAAGCAACTAAGAAGCGGGAGGGATGGATTAATACGTCCGTCACTTCCGAACACACTGACCCCCGGATTCTTACCCACCCCTCATCCCCTTTTCTTTCCAGGAACTTCCTCGCCTTCATTTGCTAGAAGACCCTCCGCACAGCATTCCCCGGTTAAATACAATTATTATTTTGCATAGTTTATTTTATTTTCATTTCTTATCTTTTTTATTTGTCCCTGACAATATTTTTGTTATATTTTGATATTATGTTATATTACACATTTTATATTATATGGAACTCGTGGGATTCCACCACCCTCAACCAAGATCTGGAATAAACAATTTTTATATCAATACCGCACAAGAGTCTCAACTGCTCCCAACCGTCTGGAAACAGTGAGACTATGGCATTCCCAATTGGGGAATGTTGTGAAGCTGAAGGTATTGGGGAAGGGAAGGAGAACGGGAAGAGGGAGGTGGGGAAATACCTGGCTATTCAGATCTGGTCACCAAACACGGCTAAAAGCCATTTCAAGCAACGTTTCAATTCTGAATGGTGGTCTTTCACCAGGGCGATACTGATATCTTCCACTCTGGAACGTGCGCAAATATACCATATATTATTTTTAAATGAATTAATTGTGAAACAACACAAAATTAATTAAATAAAAATTACTTGCGCACGCCGGGATTTGAACCCGCGACCTTCGGATTCGTAGTCGAGAGCCTTACCCCTCGACCATGGAGGCCGTCAAATTTAAATGGCCGGCCATTTAAAAAATATATTTGTATATGTGATGACAGCAATAGACTAAAGATTGTCAACATTCGTTACTTCCCGCTAGTTGCCCAAAGAATTTCAAAGTTATATGGTTGAGTTTGTTTGTATCGTCCTCAAGTTTATCATCTGATTAGTTCAATATTTTTAAATGATGAAATACAGAGATGTTTCAAGAAATAACCCAAATACAGTAGTATTTTTTATGTAATGTATGTCCTAGTTGAAGTATCCGACGTTGCCCGGGGTTATGAATGGTTTGGAGTAAAGTTTTTTGGTTGTGATGTGCTACCTCCACCCCAACCGCTACCCCTACTCCTACCCCAACCGCTACCCCTACCCCAACCGCTACCCCTACCCCTATCCTTACTCCTACCCCTACACCAACCCCAACCCTTACCCCTACCTCTACCCCTACCTCTACCTCTACCCCTACCCTTACCTCTACCCCCCACCCTTACCTCTATCCCCTACCCCTACCCCTACCCAGTAAGTTCCCTTTTATTTTGTACGTCAAATGTGCAAAATTTCATCAAGAAGTACCAAAATGCTGCTTTAAAGGATGGGAAAGGGGGATGGGGGTGGTTTTCTGATATCTCATGTAGATAGTGACTTTCCTCTTGATTTGAAGGTCAAGTGTGCAAAATCTAATCAAGCCCGGAATAAAACTGTACATTTGTATAAAGAACAAACCCACCCCACCCAAAGACATTTTTCTTTGTATGTATACAGATAGAAGAAGAAGAAGCATTGGCATTGAATGCTTAAAAATGTTGGTGAAATAAAATTGACTTATTTGCTGTTTTTTTTTTCACAAAAATGGCCATCATTGAATCACTCTATAACAAATAACTTTTTACAGGTCCAAAAGGCCCTGGTGGAGAGCATGATGATCCCCTGCATCAACATGAAGCCCTACGTATACACGGAGCTGCTGATGACCCTGCCTGACCTGGTGAGCTATTTCTTCCCCTCCGTGGCGCACCACTTCTGCCGCCAGGTACTTGAGATCCTGGGCATTGAACTCTTCAAGGGAAATAGGTATTTACACCTAGGCTATTTCAATTATTATTTATAGTTTATAACCTGTATTTGACTTGATCTCTGAATATTTTAGCAATATTACGAGGAAATGTTAGATGAGGGTGATCTCCAGTAAGCAATCAAACACACGTGGCAATACCCACAATATTTTAATTTCTCCTTGAGTCGTTGCTTCATTGCTCAGGAGCGTGACCTCCACTCCAATTACCCTGATAAACCAAGTTCCTCTGCTCTCCACGGTTCCGCGCTTCATGGAGAACCGCAGACGCCAACGTTCTGGATGCCTGTGATTCTCCATCAGTCCAACACATTGGTGATCTTTCTCTGCTTCTCCTGCTTTTCACTTTGCCAGTGGCCATGAGCTTCTCCAGGTTAGAGTTCTCAGTTTGACGAGCCATGTCTCCAAAGAGGTAGTACTGGTGTTACTGTACATACCAGTCTTAAATCTTACTGCGTATTTGAAATAATTGTTTCTAATTTAATAATCATAATGTTTTTATTTGATTTCTTATACATAACAAACATGTTGCATTTAATACATATGAGAAATTATCTACATTTACAAAAAGATTTACAAATTTCAAAGCAGGTATGGAGGAAAAGAGAAATCCAAAATTAGTAAAATTTATGATAATTCAGGTAGTGGTGAAGATTGTGTCAATGAGGAGATTCTGTCAAGAATCAGTAAGATTTTCCTTTTGAATCTCTCCTCACTGATGCAAAATATGTTGATATCTGTGAGATTTTGTTTAGGAGCAATATACTCCTCCCCACCTGGAGAACCATTGGCAGGTTGGTCCTACAGGTGGGAAGATGAAATAATCTATGACGACGCTGTCTTAAACCGCATCTTCTGCAAACGTTTTTTTCGAAACATTACACAAAAAGATTTGTTTTCATACACATTCTGTCTCCTGATAAAAAAAATTGTTTTGGTTAAAAACAAAACATTTTGTGTAGACGGCACAATGAGTTCTAGAATAATCTTTTGAATGTACTACATATTTTTATAGGTCGGAATAAAATATCATTGTTTTTTTTATTATGTATTTTAATAAATAAACAATATAAATGTCAATGAATCTAAAATTAATAAGAAATGTTTTGTGTAAACCACTGTTTAATATAGTGAGTAAATGTGTTTATCACAATGTGTCCTTTAAAAAGTTCCGAATATGAGGACTGTAATGCTATTAGAAATAGCAGACAAAATAGAAGAACACATAACACTTAAATATTTTTTTATTATTACTGATAAACAAGCAAACTTCTTATAATAATATATTATAATTTCACACAGTACACATAACCTAAAAAACCCGTTCGATTTATGCTGTGACTGACTAAAGTATCATCGCATAGATAGACACGCAACATGTAGCGATTATTAAAAAATAAAACAAACCTTTCCCCTCTTCACCCACGAGGGGAACGTTTTCCATCGGTGATGGAAGGCAAAAACACATTTGTGTGTATGCAACACACAAATGTGTACGGTAATGCCCCTTTGTTTTGTTTGTTTGTTTTTTATATTAACTCCACACAGGAGGCCCGAGGGAAATAATTTCCCTCAATCCCTATCTCATCTTTGGGGATGCTGTGTGGAGGGTCTTGTAGAGGATAGAAAGGAGTTAACTTGGGTCTTGAAGAGACCCATGTTGTAGAATGGAGGAAACACAGAGGCTGGCAGATCATTACACAGCCGAGCTGTTGAACACAAGAACGAGTCGTATTAGCGACCCGTTCTCATGTGACAAATGTCAACCGTGTGCAAAATTTCAAAAAACATTAGCAGGAGACTCGGCTTTAGATAGTCATCAGGAACATAGAAATTTATCCAATATTTAGTGATATTTGTGTTGTTTCCAGAATACAGGTGCAGATCCTTCGCAACGCTGGCAAATGCAAGCAGACCTCGGAGAACGCTTCCACACTGGTTCAGGTGCGTGATGTCATGAACTACATGCCACAGCTCAAGTATATGCTGCGCAACGAAGGCTGCGGGGCCCCCTCCGAGGAGGCACCCGCCAAGCGCCCCCGCCTAAGCTAGCCCCCGGCTGAGGCCTGGCCCCCCCACTCTTCCTACTACTAGTAACAAACACCCCAGCCACCCCATCAGCTAGACTCGGTGTTTATTTTTTAAACTGCTGTGCAACCAATCTCCACTTCTTGAATGGTCAGTTGTTACAAAAACTTTGACTCCTTAAAGAAAAAAAAAAGAAAAAAAAAAGAAATTAGTTATATGTCTAAAGAAGATGTTTGGTGTATTTTGTTAATGCCGCGTGAAAATATAAATTCCGCACTATCAAATGGTCTATTTTCCAGTGATAAAATTAATGTTCTTCAGTCTCTAGTTCCCTCGGATGTATTACATGTTTCCGCTCTCTTTAATCTTACATGTAGATTTAAAATTGAAACAACAGACCACATACATATTTGTACATTTTGGAAGATGATAAATCGCTAATTTCCGTTAAATCTTCTTATGAAAAAGATGCATTTCTATCAAACTTGATTATGTTTCTTACAAATGGACGTACTATGGAGACATATTATAAGGATTTCTTTCCTATCTAAGACTGGAAAAATATACTTAAATTAATAACTGCACAATAATTTTCTGCTCAGACAATAGTAACAAATACAATAATTGTATTGGGTACTTCTGAAAGTCCAGATTTGTTCATCAATTTTCTGATGTGACAATTAATTGCTTCGGACTAATCCATAAACGGCCGCGGATTCACAACGACCTCCTTAGTGTAGTGGTTTACGCATTTGACTTGGGTTAGGAGGTTGTGGGTTCGATTCCCGCCCTAGTGCAAAAATATATTGACATGGATTTTTCATTTCATATATCGTGAGCATACAACGAAAAGCGGCCAAGTCAAGATCCCTGTCCGTTGGCAGACTAAGACTGACCTCCTTTGCATAGACACAAACTCACAGCTTTGTCTCAAGTCAGAATATTTATTATGAATATAAAACAAAATATACTTTAATTAAAAAAATAGCCTAACTTGCGAATCTGTTGTCTTGCATCGATGCAATAATCCTCAATCCCAATCTGCCAACGCACAAGGACTTTGACTTGGCCACTTTTCATTGTTTAACGGACAGCTGTAAGGAATATCAATTTCTATTCCGACAGATGTGGAAATTTACAGAAACTGCAGGTGGTTAGGATCATAGAGGCCTATCTTATATACAGAGTAGGAAGAGATTCACCCCTGTGATCCTAAGCAATGGATACCAATGTTATACAAAACTCAATCAATTTTATAATTATGTAATGTTCTGGTTCCAAATCGATTGGCCAGAAGGGAAGGAGGTGAGGAGGGACGAGGTCTTGAGAGAAAAGAAAGAAAGTTTACCGAATGTAACTCAGTAGGACAATATAGCGAAATGTTAGTCGGGTAAGTTGTTTGTATGCGGGATAACGAGTGTGGTCCTAATTTACATATCGTCATTGGACTGTTAAAACTGCCAATGTGACAATTGATGATTTTCAAACATTCTTTGGCTACATATTGGGACAAACTGTCCAGTATGCTACATATCGTCAAATCAAAATAAAAGCGATATAAACTTTCGGCATAGAATATCTCGTAATAAAAAGTACATCATTTTCACTTCTATGTAAAATTTTAGTTTTGTCACATTCAATGTTCTTACAGCCCCATGACGATATTTTGTATATATACTTTTATATATAATCATTAACATTTCTCAGAGCTATTGTATCTAAGTCATCTCATTTTTTTCTTCTTTTTAATAGTATTGAACAAATCCTACTATTGACAATTCCAAAGAACTGATTTTTTTAAATATAACTTATTGCGAATATTAAATGAAAAAAAAATTCCAACGTTTATTGTTACGATTCAATTAGCTTTGTGACTAAAACGATCTAGTTTTGGCCCGAGGGCTACAATTAGCTTAGATTCCTTGCAAAGAGATCTAAACTGTTCCCAGTTCCAATGTACAAGTTAAAAATATAATTTTGTTCAAGAGAGATACAAGATTTAACACATAAATTGACATACCTTGTTGTTATTGTCTTTAAATTCACAATATGCTAAAAAATAATTGAGACTATAAGAATATAAACTTTTTGGAAAAAGTCACAAAATAATGTTAATGTTATTAATTAAAAAATGCCAGTTCTGTTGGCCAAAATATTTCATTTGTATTATTTACTTAAATACTGGACCAATTATGTTTGCAACTTTTATTCATACATTTGAGTTAAAGCGCTTGACATTGGCAGGTGGCATTTATTTTCCACACATCTCCCCTTAGCTGTTGAGAACTATTAATTAATTAATTTGGTGATAAGTTATTTAATTATACGAAGCGGAATAATAATTTATTTTAGTTTGTACTAGATTTCAAAATTGATAGTATACGAACGAATATAGGTCCTTACTTTATTAAATTTTATATTATCGCTATTAACGTCTACTTGGAAATACAGTCAGGTTTGTTTATAGCAACTTCGATAGTGCCAGTTAATTAGGTTATAAGGTAGATGAAATTAAAAGGAAAACTGTTAAAAATCAAGTAGTTATATACTGAAAAAACTTGTAAACAGAGTTGTTATAAATTAACCTGATTGTAATTCAAACGCACCGAAGAAAATATTCCAAGAAACGCTATTTAAAAAAACTAATACTGTGGATTTATAATTATTTTCGATGAATAAATGAAAATGAATGTGATACTCTCCAGTGAATTATGTTTTTTTTATTTTTATTTTATTTATGCTGTAATGGAAGTGTTGGGACATTTCAAAAACATTCTGTAAAAAGAATGAGCTTGCGTGTATGTTGAATGAGGCAACTGTGGCTACTTACCGAAGGCTAGATTAAGTACACTACGAAGATTTCTTAACATGAAATGCACCCTTCTGTAAATCTTTTTTTTTTGCATTGACTGACTATTGTGTTAACTGAATATCATGTTAACTGAACAGCATATTAACTGAACATTATGTTAACTGAACATCATATTAACTGAATATCATGTTAACTGAACATCATATTAACTGAATATCATGTTAACTGAACATCATATTAACTGAATATCATGTTAACTGAACATCATATTAATTGAATATCATACCAATGTTTGTTTGGTGCAGATATTTCGGGTTAACTGAATATCACTCTAACCGAATTTGTTGTTTGGTGCAGATATTTCATGTTAATTGAATTTGTTGTTTGGTGCAGATATTTCGTGTTAACTGAATATCACGCAAACTAAATTTGTTATTTGGTGCAGATATTTTGTGTTAACTGAATATCACGCTAACTGAATTTGTTGTTTGGCGCAGATATTTCGTATTAACTGAATATCACGCAAACTGAATTTGTTGTTTGGTTGAGATATTTCGTGTTAACTGAATATTACTCTAACTGAATTTCTTTGATGCAGATATTTCGTGTTAAGCAATTTCCACTGTAATACAAAGGATTCTGGATTAAATTAATCCGTTTATTATTAAGTATCAGTTCTTTATCACAAATTTAATACCTGTTCGGCTATCATTTACTACTCATTCCTTATAAATGTTACTTTAATGGAAACATTTTAGAAGATGAGGTTAATCGCGTATGAAATAAGATTTTAAAATCAGACGGCAATTAAAATTTAAAAAAAATATTGGTATGATTAAAACATTGCTTGATGGTTTTTTGTTGTTTATTGTTGCAAATTTGTACTGCCTGAGACTGATTCTTATCCATTTTAAATACTGTACCGCCTTTTAGATGTGCAATCTACGATTTCAATAAGTTTTAACTAAATTGTTGCTATAATGGGTACTGTGGCATCATGTACGAGTATTTTCCATTTCTCTGCTTTAAATTCTGTACCCATAATTTGACAATTTTGGAATTTTTTTCAATTAAAATCTGTAATTATAATTCAGATCAGTGAATTTAAAACGTAAAATTAATACTTCTTATGATATAAATTGGTATGTTAAATAATATTTTTGGTTAAATCTAAAACATATAAACAATATTTTTAATGACATGGTACAGTTAATAATATTTTTGGTTGAACAATGTGTATAAGAACTTCCCAAATGCTTAATAATATTTATAATTTTATGTATTCATATTTAACTAGGGAGCTTTTGGATAAGTAAAGGCGTTAGTGGGATATTATTTATATGTGCACATATGTTATTATTTCACACTGGTAAGTTAATTGGTTAAACGTAATGTTAAGAGACATTTGTTTTGTTATATGTACTTACCGAACAAATGTGAGCACTATTCCTATTACAATGTAATTCATTTTTAATCAACTGTTGAATGTTAATTTCCATAGGCTTAACTAGCTAAATAATGTAAATTTCTTTATAATTAAGGTTTTATATTATGAAAATTTCACAAAATGAAATTTTCGAGACTAAATGCGAAACGAATGCAGTGTGGATGATAAACCAGTTGGCATCCAAAAAGCGCCAGAGAAGTATTTATATAGTTAAACGGAGAAGTAGGATAACGATATATTTATAGTAAAACTAATATCATTGTATGTAATGTTCTTTTGTGCGCTTTATAGGAGCGAGCATTGGGGATTTTATAGAACATTGTACGGTAAAGATATATAACGCTAATATATACTGGTAGGTTGGTAGACAGACCTATTAACAGACGCAATCTCACACGGAATATCATTACATTATTATGTATGTATATTGTAAATACTACTACATATACCTAGCATTTGATGGGCGGATTTTTGTATTCAGTAGTAGCCTTCAAGCAACGGTCCTGATCGCGTTACAGAATAAAGCAGTATATCAAGACAATGTTATTTATAATGGTTGTGTTTTATTTGTCCCTCTTCCCCGGTGAAGTGAAAGGTAAACGTTATAATAATAATATAATTATCAAAATAATGCAAAAATGGTTTAAAAACTGAATACATATACATATAGTAATGCAGGATAGAAGATACGTGCTAAGTGAACAGCAGGAGACTAGAGAACGCAAGGCCGCCGCTTGCTGGATCACATTGCACCTTCATCCACCAGTGGATAGACTGGCTGATTATGATAAGTATAAGATGTTTTTACGGTGTAATCCCGTTGAGTCATTACATTGACTGACTGAACACTGATGTCAGAATTAATAGACTTGTCCTAAGTGCCATTTCGATGGCTGGAGGCAAAGGTCGCGTGATACTCATTTTGGCACCAGTCTAGTTCACTGCTGTCCACATTTGTTTCGCATGATTTTGACTGCGGTAAACAAATTATAAAATGTTTATAAAAAGGGTCAAACCAAATACTCTGACAAAATATTCAGCTTTTGTAAACAAGCTGAACCCCTTTATTTATTTATTTGCTGTTTTACATTTAAATTGGCGACGCGCCTAGCTTTCGCCTCTTACCCCCCTTATTTTCGATTTCTTCCCTTTGCATGTATATATGTAGAATATAAGTAGCTATTCTGGAGAAACCACTTATGGTAGATATACATACATTTTTTATAAATATTTAAACACATTAACTGGTAAGACGGCACAGTTTGCAAAAAATAAGTAAGTTATTACAAAAATAGACTAAGTCCGGTCACGGCAAGCTGCACATAAAATTTAACCCTCTGCACATTACGGAAATATTAGGCTGCCGAAGCTTGGCATTCTGAATGACGAATTTTGAAACTGTTACCATCACAAAAGTCAACTGTGAGGACTTGGCCTGAGTTTGTTAAGAAGCTCTTAATTAGCTGGGTAATTTTATCTCTAGAAATAACGCAAAAAGGTGGAACTGAAACTTGCTTTATGTAATTACTATAAGGCATTTATTTTTCTATTCGAAGGGTTGGTCTTAAACAAAAGTTAATCTTAACTAGGTACAAAAAGGTCATTAAAATTAGAGATTCACTTTGCTTAAGTCTGAAAAGTTTGTTTCTTAAAACTAGAGATTCACTTGGCTTATTCTACGTAAAAGTGTATATTCTTAAAACTAATTTCACTGGGTGATGGGAGGAATACAGCAAGAGTTCAAAAGCACTTCCCTGTTACGATGACTATCCAGAGTCCTGTGGCAGGTCTTCGAAGGGTGGAGACCAGAGTAACTTCCTGGCCGGACGTCGGTAGCAACTGCAGTCAGAGGGCCTGGGCGGCCCCTGCAAGGGGTGAGGATGGGTAACTTTCTGGGCGGAAGCGTACCGTCGTCTTGTCCCGTGGCCTGGGCGGCCTCCGAAGGGCGGAGATGGGACACCTTCCTGGGCGGAAGCGTACAGTTGACTTGTCCCGTGGCCTGGGCGGCCTCTCCGAAGGGCGGAGATGGGACAACCTCCCGCGCCGGAGTCCTGACGTCAATCTTCCTATAGCCTGCGTTCGGAACTCCACTGGTCCCGCGGCCTGGGCGCCCTCCGTAGGGTGGAGATTGGGCGACCTCCGGAGCCGGGGCTCTGAACTTTACCGTCTCGACGACCAGCTCCTCCTGTGGCTGGTTGTCATCTGTCTCGAGATATAGTTCTTCCATCCCCCGTTTAATGGAAACGTTGCAACGGTTCCCTGGTGTTAGCGTCGACCATTACCTAGTTCGCTCGCTAGATGTCGCCGGTAGGCTCGTTCTGCAACAATGCCATTAGAACTTGCCTCACGGTTTAGTAAGGTTGTGTGGCCCTCAAGGGTCGGTTAATGAACCGTATTGTCTGGCGGACTGCTCAAGTCCTTTTAGATTTATTGCTGTCTTCAGATGGCAGTTCCTTTTGTAAAATTATGCCGACTTTCTAAACTAGTAGTTAAGGGTGCTCTAAGCTTTACGATAGTTTCCGGTCCGAACAAAAAGCACGCGGCTAGTCTTTGTCCAATTTGTTCAAGGCCTGTCTAGTCGGAGGGAGTTATTAAGAATTGAAATGCACATGTTTCAAAATAAGTAGGTCTGTGGGTATATCAAGTTACTGCAATTGAATAATGTTGGCAATATTCCTAAAAATTATTATATCTGTTAAATCCGTTTATGTAAATTTTGCTACTTAAAATTTTTTTTTTATAATTAATTTGAATTTTTATGTCTTCGGGCATATAGATTGTGAATTCGCATTACCTTACAGAATAATATGAGAATTAAATAAATGGCTTAAATAAAAGTAATAAAACCTCAAAGGAAATGAGCCGCCCTTCGGAGCGGCCTGCCAAACAATACGGGTCATAAAAAGATCCCTACAGGTAGACAGGCAACAGGGCTCTCTGACAAGAGGACAGTCTGGTCTAGCCTTCCGCCCAGGAAGGACAGTTGGCTTGAAGCTTCCGCCCAGGAAGGTTCCTATTCTCGCCCCTCGGAGAGGCCGCCCAGGTCCTCTGACGAGAGTGAGTGTTACGCTTCCGTCCCAGAAGGAAGTACGATCTCCGCCTTTCGGAGATCTATTTGCAGAAGTCGCCCAAGCTCTGCACCGCGAGAGAGTTTTACGCTTCCGTCCCAGAAGGAAGTCTAGTCTTCGCCCTTCGGCGATCTACCGTAGAAGTCGCCAGGCTCTGCATCGCGAGTCGACCCCCCCGCTTCCGCGCCCGCGCCCAGGCCTTTGATTATCGCCGTGTTTGTACCTACTCCCGATCCGGAGGTACTTGGATACCTTGCGAACGTGAGGACTCTGCATACAGAGCAGCCACTGGACCCTGTACAGCCATCAGTAAAGGGAACTGCCTCTGAACTCTCATGATAATTCTTCCACCCTGTCAGCCAAGTGAATCTCTAACTCTAAGAACCAACTTTTTCGTATAATTAAGCCAGTGTATCTCTAGTTTTAAGAATACAAACTTTTACGTAGATTTATACGAAGTAAATAGTTAACTTTAAGTACAAAGACTTTACAATCAGATTTAAGTACTTGACTATCTAGTTTTATTGAAATTTTGTGTCTAATTAAGATTAACTTTAGTTTAATACTAACCCCACGACTATCAAAATAAATGACTTGTTGTAAATACTTAAATTGCTTTTCAGTTCCTAACCTTTTTGCGTTATTCCTAGGATTATAACCTACTGCATTAAGTAGCGTCTTATCAACGGAATCGAATTTAAGTATTACATTCCGATGTTAGAGAACACTAAATAAGTACTGATAAATAAGTTTTTTTATCAATGGTATTACCGAAGGAGTGCCCAATCTTTTGTCTTGCTCCAAAACTAGGCAAAAGCATAGATAAAATTATCTGTCATCCTGAATGTGATTGTGCATCTGGGGTTGGTTTTTGACCTAAAACACTTTTAAAATATTTTTTTAGAACGGTAAGTGAATCCAATATGCATTGTTTCATATACAATAAGATCTTGCAATTCGAGGGAATCGTGTTTGTAAAGTTTCAATTATTCTGTAAACAACTTCGGTCTGACAGATGTGACATCCTTCTGACTAACTATTAAATTATTCATTGTACAAAATACCAGGATTTTGTTATAATGGTCAAAAGCTTTGAATTTCCTCCACCTAAATTATTAAAAACATAAATAATAATTACCAGTTTTACTATGTTTCAAAGAAACTAAACAACTAGACACTTCTGAGGTGTTTTAATAATTTATGCATATACTTTTTAACATTTGTCTTGCCGACTGACTGTTTTCTCGATGAATATAATAGTCCATTGGTGGAGGCTACATCTAAAACGTTATAACTAAATAAAAGCTAGTACTTCTTTTGTTAAAAATCCCTTTTATGTACATTTCTGAAAGTAGGTACAAATGTTTTGAAGGTTACCTATTATTTCATTTATAATCTGTCTATGCAGTGAAATCTTTTCAATAAATTAAAGGTTTATGGTTTGAATATGAGTCATAGTTTTCACAATGGTTTAGCATTGTTTTGGGTTTCATAAGCTCTTTCTTCATCTTGGTTTTTAACCATTTCCCCACTTTTCAGATGTATAGAGGATTACGGGTGTGTGCTACACCCGTGACATTGATACATTTTCTATGAAAATACATGTATGCGCGTAGCGCTGGAGGCATCGTTTATTTGCATATTCATGTATTTAGGTTCTTGTTTCTATTCAGCGTTCTCCATGACATCTTTCCATCTTTGGCTACAAACACTAGTTCCTATTAAACCTCTTTATCACATGCTGTCTTTGCCTTTTCCTCCTTTGTTTATCTCACACCTTTCCTTTGTTGATGTCTTTGCCAGCACTCATTACAGCATTCATTTATATATTTTTTATTACATTACGTAGATATATTGATATAGCATATAATGTAATAGAAAATATATAATATTGTATAATAACTAGTGACAATTGAGTATATTAAAACGTCTGCAAATATTTCAAATTAAAATGTGTACAATTGCTGTTATGTTTTGTCAAGTCGACGAAACTTCCGACGATCACTGATATATATATATAATGGAGTTATGCCTTTAAGTACGGTCATCTCCAGACAGGTTTCCACTAAAACACTCAACACATATACACATGACAAGATTTACAAAAAACCTGCTGATACCACAAACCAACAAAACAATATTTCAAAAAGGACTTCATGACTCACTTCATGACAATTAAAGTACCAGGGGTGTTAGTTGAAGTTTGCCGGTTTTTTCAATAAAGAAAACGCTTAATTCTCAAGGGAATCTCAAATTTTTTTTATTCAAAGTTTTGACCATCGGATTCTATACATTTTGCCCATCTTTGAGGCAAATCATGGATTCCATTCCAAAAAAAAATTCTTTTTCGAGGCAAACCATTCGACGTTCTGCGAGTGAGTGTCCCATCGATGCGAAAAGGTGATAGTCGGACGGGGCAAGGTCTGGAGAGTACGGCGGGTGCGATAAGATTTCCCAATTCAATGCTTTGAGAGTGTTCTTCACTACTTTAGCTGTATGAGGCGGTTTGGCTGTTTTTTCGATTTGTCTCTCGTTCATTTGGTGTGGTACCCATTTTCCATACTTTTTGATCTTTCCCATGACTTTTAAATGTTGGCAAATTGCTCCTCGGGTTACATTAAGTGTTTGGGCCAATTGTTGTTGCGATTGGGTTGGGTCTTCATCCAATAACGCCTGCAATTCCTCGTCTTCGAACTTTTTCGTTGCACCAGGATGTTCATTGTCTGTTAAATCGAAATCTCCACTTTTAAATTGACGAAACCGTGTCTCACATGTTCTAATCACTGGAGCATGTTCACCAAAAGTTTCTACCAGTAACCGATGAGCTTTAACTGCTTTTTTCTTTTGATGAAATAAGAAAAGCAACGAATGCCGCAAATGCGATTTACTTGGAATGAAACTCGACATATTCACTGAGGTAACCAACTATGACACTATTATTTTGGCAGAATGTAACTTCTGTATTTTTGACGGTTAATGTCCATAGAAAAATATAACATAGATGCCAAATCATAGAAATGTATACATATCTTTAGCGACATCTATGAGTAAAACCGGCAAACTTCAACTAACACCCCTGGTATATAACAACCTTCCGATCTACTTCCATTTAAATCATCACTAAAAACATTCCTTCTGAACAATTGTCACGACACCTTAAACGGATACGTTGAATACATAGATTGAATGCACTTAGATTAAACTTCTCTATATTTTATATATAAATATGTATTTTTTTTTTAATTGTTTTTGTGTTTAATTCGTAGAACTTAATTTTTTTTTTAAAAATGTTATTATTAAGTTCTGCAAGTATTTTTAGTTTTTATTATTGTGACAGCTGTTTCGGCGTTCAAGGCCATTTTCAAACTGCGATTAATCAACATTATAACAACTTATTTATATGATTTTTTTCACTCCCACCCATTCTAATTTGGACGGGGTTTTAAAAAAATAATGATTTATTATCGGTAAAACCGATTTAGTTAGAAAATAATTGAAATTCTCTATTCTGTGAGGTTTTCACATTTATAATGTATTTCCCCGTATTTATGTTTTCTTAATTGATTTATTTAAATGTGTTGTATTGCTTTGATAATGTGAACATACTGAGAAGCGGTGAATATTTAATTTTCCTTACTTTATTAATTAATCTTCTGTTAGGATCATTTGTTCGTTTGTTAATTTCTAATTCTTCAAGTAAATTTAATCTTAGGCCCTTTCTTTCTATATGTAACGGCTTAGGTTTGTTGTTGTCAAGCGGGACGTGATTATTTACAAAAAGATGTTCTGCGAATTTTGAAGAAGTGCTTTTATTTTTTTAACATCTTATATGTTCTCTGAATCCAGTTAAGAAAGCCCTTCCCGTCTGCCCGATATAGGTAGCGTTGCAGTCGGCGTGGTCTCATTTTAATTCGTATATGCCACTATTATTAAGTTTTGGATTTTTACTTTTTGAGTTTTTTAGGCTCGTTCCTATATATTGGTTCTAAAAGCTATATTTAAACCACATTTTTTTCATATTTAAACCACATATTTAAACCACATATTTAAACCACATATTTAAACCACATATTTAAACCACATATTTAAACCACATATTTAAACCACATTTCTTTTGCAATTTTTACAGATATTGGACTGAGAAATTCCAGACATGCAAATTTTTCTAGTTTTTTTTATTATGTACCGGATATATTAAATTGATTTTATTTTTATATTTCTGGCTTTTTATAATTTTTTCAATGTTATTTGCCTCGTAGCCGTTATTAACCGCTATTATTTTTATTGTTTCCTTTTCGTTTTCATACGCTATTTTGCCTAGAGGGATATTAATGAGTCTATGTACCATTGAATGGTAAGCTGATAATTTGTGAGACCAGGGATGAGCTGAGTTTGCATTGTTGTAGCTGTAAAAGGCGGGTTTGCGATAAGCCGACGTAGCTCAACGGTAGAGCATCTGACCGGCAATCAGAAGGGTGCAGGTTCGAGTCCTATCGGCGACATTTATCTTTTCTCGGAAGGTTTTTTTCAATTTCTAACTGTCGGTTGGTGCCTATCCAACATATGAGGATATCGTCTACATATCTGATATAGTTATAGTATGTATTTAGCTAAGAGAGATTTAAGAATTATGTTTCAATATAATCCATAAATATCTCTGATAGAAGTGGACTTAACGGTGATCCCTTGGGAAGACCATCATTTTGTTGATATTAGGTATAATTGAAAAGAAAATAATTTGTTTCTACGCAAATTTTTATGAGTTGGAATAACTCTTTTCTTATCACCGGGTTGATATTACATTATTCAAATATATTTTCAATTATTATAAGGCACTCTTCAATGATGTTGCTAAATAGGGATTTTGCGTCAGGAAGTTTGATAAAAAACAGTTATAATTTAAGAATATGATCAAAATTTCTTTGGAAGATGCTTTATAACCAAATGAAGCATTTTGTACATTCTGGTTTTCTTTTAAATAGGTATCAGTAGTTAAGCCGTTTGTGGCGTAGAAATAATTTTAGATTTGGTACGTAAAATTTTGAGATTTGGAGTTTACATAAATTATCTTAACAACGATTTGAAGTGGTTATAATATAATAAAGAATTATTCATTTAGAAATATGTTTTTATATGAATCGGTTTTCTTCCAGGATTTGATGGGAGACACCTCATCCCACCATTGAGTTTGCCCCGACATCCCGGAAGATGTGATTTGTCTTCAGTTGGTAGGTATTTTTTGTTTTTTATGTTGATAAATTTTATAAGAGCATTAGTGTCAGATTTGATCAGGCCAAAACAACACTGTTGCTGTCTCAATATAGTTTTAAATTAAAAATAATTTATTATTGAACAGTGCATTCTTAGAGTTCAATAGCTTCTTAGTTACTTTTGTAGAAATTACTTTGCGGTTTGACATTATCTATATACAAAGTAAAACCATTATCTGATATGAAGCACAAATTTACTGATATATTTGCCACTTAAACCCAAGTTTCCTGATTATTATTGCAATGAGAATGCTTTAGTATAAATGAAACTGGTAGGTCTTAAATATATTAATTCGTTCGTTGCCACCGGTCCTGATCCGGACCGTGCATGTTTAGTTTGTTTGCGTCCTCAAAATTTTGTGGCGGAGAATCTGTTAAGAATATGACTGACATAGGAAGAATTTGGTGTAATTTAATGTACCTTCCAGGCCTTTCTTACTAGCAAAATTTAATTTAATCTAAACGGGGAACAGGCCAGTCCTTTTACATGTGTAGTAGTATAATACCCAGGTATCGCAACCAGAGTTGACCCAAACAAAGTTCTCACACAGATGCAATGCTTGTATACGGTACAATAGCATCAGAGTGGTAGATACTCTCAGTATCGCCCTGGTGACAGACCACCATTCAGAATTGAAACATTGCTTGAAATTACTTTAAAAATCAAGTCTTTGGTGACCAGATCTGAATAGCCAGGTACTTCCCAACCTTCCTCTTCCCCTCTCTTCACTTTACCTCACTTTACTTGTTATTCGACTTCATACATTTAATTTCAGTGATTTTGGAAAAAACTTAATTTTTAAATTGCCTGTACTGCTACTTGCTGTGTACAAATTATCATTGTATGAAAACAATATTATGTAATAAAAAAGTAATAAACACCCTGGAAAACTTTTCGAATAAACTTAAAAAATTTTAGAATATTAAAAGCATTATTTTTTTTTTACATTAACTCCACACGAGGCCATGAGGAAAATAATTTGATGTCATCTTTAGACTTATTGTCCCTGTCCTTGCTCGCTGAACACAATAAGCACGCGTAAACAAGACGTCAGGCTGTTTCTCAGTGAAGCATGACGTTTGGTAATGACACTGTCGGAAGTGAATACACAATTCCCTGTCAATTTGGGGGGCGGGTATGGGTACCGCCGCCCCGGGAACCATTAATTAGATAACCAACACCTCTGCCGTAGGTCACCCCAAGTGGTTCGCTACGTTTGGTGACTTAGCGGATGTGCCCGGGTTCATGGGGTGAGGCTTGTCCAGGTCTTGGCGACGGATGCGTCTGCCCACCAGCTGCGTGGTGAGCCTTATCTGGAAAGGCCGGTTGAGGGAGACCCTTTGACCTCTCCTACCGAACTTTCTCCACCCATCGCCTTGCACCGCAGTGGGAGGGATGGATTAATACGCCCGTCACTCCTGGACACACTAACCCCCAGACTCCTACCCACCCCTCATACCCTTTTTCCTTCCCAGAACTTCCTTTCCTTAAAAAGACCCTCCACACAGCATCTCCAAAGATGATATTGGCCCTGAGGGAAATTATTTTGCTCATGGCCTCCTGTGTGGAGTTAGTGTTAAAAAAAATACATATGCACCAGTACACACAATGCTAAGCTTGTGTTATTTGGGACGATTCTAATTGCGAGACCTATATTTATAATTTTTAATATGTTTAGTATGATAATTAATACTTGGTGGAACTTTTTGATGCTGCAGGTTTTTGATGATTCAACTAATTATGGAATCTTTACGTGTTTTATGCTTCAAACTTCAAACCGTGATAAGATAGCGTCAATATCGACAATGAGTAATTAGGATAAGCAAATGTGACGAGTTTATGTTTACATGGATGGCTGATAAAATATTCTTGATGTAATGAATCGACACTGCCATTAAAAACAAAAATGAATGAATAATTGTTATTGCTTCCTCTTTTCCCTGCTTGATGTAATAAATAATATTGAAACGGTATTAACAATTTATTTCTGATGCTCAATTTATATACGGCTGCCAATTTGTACAGCAGTCTATCAAATGACAATTGTTTTATTATTCCTGATAAGATTTTGCGTGCGGGGTTCTATCCTCTATATTCAGAGGCGTGCATTCCATATAGGCACATAAGCACTGCCTACCCTACGTACTCGTACATAAAAAATACAATTTGTATTAGATAGATTTATATATAGTTTATTTACATTCGATAACATTTTGACATTATATATACGAGGTGTGTTCAAAAGAAAAGGTGAATTTTGAATTTTCGCGGGCTGTGTACATTCGATTATCGATTTTTTTTTTTTATTTGTTTTTATTTTTTTGTATGTATTTATTTATTTTTGTATTTATTTCTTAAAGTTTAACAAAAAATTCGCAAAAAAATGTACCTTACTGGGGTACCCCGTTCTAAGGTCACATTGTACATGGTTTTATATAAAGAATATGAATTTGGTCAAGTATATTTTAAGTTTGATAAAAAAATTTAAGTAAGATTTCGTAATTATATTAAAATATTACTATAGGAACATGATAATGCAATAAGATCAATAAGAATTCTAAAAAATTATTAAAAACATGCCGTGACCGTTAAACCCTGTTTGGTTGCAATATTATAGCTATATCCTTCCTTCCCATGTCCATAATCCATATCTTAATACTTTTTTTGAATTCGGTTAATTTTGTAATGGTTTTTATTGCTAGAGGGAGGATGTTAAATACTTTTATAGAGAAATATTGCAAATTTCTTTGTCCAAAGGTAGTTTTTGTTGTAGGTTGATGGAATGTAAGTTGTAATGCGGATCTTGTGAATCGATCGATGTTTGTATGTGTAAAGTTATTCTGATTTTTGAATGTGTAAATTGAAATATCTTTTGTATATAATTGTTTCAGGGACATTAAATTCAGGGCGTTAAAAACGTAGTCTGTAGGAGTTCTGATGGGAACTCTAAGAATAATTTTCAAAATTGCCTTTTGAGCTATGATGACTGGTTTTATGGTGGAATCGCATGAACTTCCCCATCCGATAAGACCATATTGAAGATGAGATTGGCCTAAGGCATAATAAATTTTAATTAGTTGTTCTTTATCTAAAATGTTTCTTATTGTTTTGAAAAAATAAGTTAGTTGTTGGTACACATATGTTTATCATATGTTAGCATTATCAGCCATTTTGGATCAGTGGTTTGTTTTTGACAACTGGAAAGATTAGTCACGTTTTTGGGTGTTCTTCGATTTTTTATTTAGGTTCGTTTTCTGAGGCATCATCAGTCCGATTGAAGTGAAATTTTAGATTTGCTTTATTTTCTATGTCCTCATCAGCATTACTTCAAAAAAAAAAAAAATATTTTTAGAAAAAAAATGTTAATAATTGTTAATCCTATGGAGGATTTTCCTAGTTTTGGTCGGAACTTGATAGCCATTTTCTGGGGCATCATCAGTCCGATTAAAGCGAAATTTTAGATTTGCTTTGTTTTCTAAAGTCGAAGAACACCCAAAAACGTGACTAACCTTTCCAGTTGTCAAAAACAAACCACTGATCCAAATGGCTGATAATGCTAACATATGATAAACATATGTGTACCAACATAACAAAAAAAAAATCGATAATCGAATGTACACAGCCCGCGAAAATTCAAAATTCACCTTTTATTTTGAACACATCTCGTATAAATTAGTTTAGTACAGTTAGTTTCACAAATAATGTTATATACAGGTATTAAGGGAATTTATAGATAAAGATGTTCCATACTTACCGCTTGCTCGGACCGTGTTATAGCAAGTAGTCTATTTCAGTTTGTGATAATATAAAATTAGCTGTTTTGTGTACATATGTGTAGTATACATTACGTTATATAATAACTTTAAAATATATATGCACATATACTTATCACGGTCTATCTAATCAATATATATTATAAAAGAAAGTTCAAAAACACGTGCGGCCCGAAAAAACTCAGAAACGAGTCCCGGTACGATCAAGAGAGTTATATGGTGTGGTAGATCTCTATCCCCCCTCCAGGATGAGGGTTCCCGTTTTTACCTAAAGGGCGTGATTTTGAAAATATAAGGGCTGGAAGTTTCGCCCTCTATAAATATCAAGAACAGTCTTCCGGAAAGTTCTAGAAGGTTCGACAAAGCTGTGAAAAGTTCTGGAAGGAGTGGTGGAGCATGTTGGTGAGCCAAGAAGGTTCCAGAATGTTCTGGATGGTTCGCTAATGCTCTAGGAAGTTAAGGAAGGAGAAAGTTCTATAAGCTTTCAGAAATGAGTGGCGGGGTGTGGCCATGAGTCTCGAAGTTTCTGGAGAGTTCTAAAAGGTTCGATAATCGTAATTTTAATCAATATTTATTATTAAAAAAAGTATTCGAGACTATTCCACAACATTCCAGAACATCTCGGAACATTCTGGAATGTTGTGGAATGTTCGGGAATAGGGAATCAGGAACATCATTGTGGAACATTCCAGAACACTCTCGAATGTTTTTCTGAGAGAAACCCCAGCTAGTATTTAAAAAAACAAAGCAGGAGTAAGTAAAATTTACGCGATACATTATCTCTATATATATAAAAATGAATGTCTGTCTTTCCTCGATTTTCTCGAAAATTACTCGACCGGTTTCGCTGAAAATAGCACAGTTTGTTCTTATTAGTGCAGGGAAGGTTTAGAGAAGGTTTTTGAATGAAATCCAATATGTAAAACTGTTGCTATAACGTTTTAAAATTAGCATGAAGAACATTGAACCCGCCATGTTGTATTGAGGTTAGCCCATAGAAATACCACTCTGGTTAGCCACAGATTACATATTCAAAAGAAGAAGGTTTGTTTGGGTAGAATATTTTCAAAATGGAAAACACAAGTATGTACCTACTTAAGAACTTTATTATTTAGATATGTTAAAAAAAATGTTTAAGATGAAGTAAAATTTTCAAATGAATGTTTCTTTGTTTAGAGATAGTAATAGTCGTCACAAGGCATTACTTTCGCTGTCAAATCAATTATGGAACCCAAACTACAAGCGAAAATTCACAACTTCATAACTTTATTAAAAAAATAATATATATCCGTAAGGCCGGGTCAGCTAGTATATAATAATTACAGTAAAAAATAATGGTAAAAATACAAAAAACAATAAAATTAAAAATGCTCATCGCAGTCCAATATAAAAACAAAACATTTATGAAATTATTGCAAGAAATCGATCTATACTTTCAAAAATACGCGTGAAGTTCCAGCCGCGCGCGCCCCATTGATCGTCCTACTATAACGTGTCAAAAGTAGGAACAAGTATGCAAAATTAGGTATATGTCATATATAAATTCTGACTGTATTCTACATTAAGAAAATATACATGTGTGCGCAATGCGCGTTCAAGGAAAAACTCGTTTGTGCTAGTGTCGAAAAAGGCCGTGCCTTTCGGTACAAATCACGATGCAGCAATCGGTGCCATCTGTTGATATCTCTATTAATTAGTACAAAATTTCTAACGAAATAATTTTCTTATGTTTCTTATGTTATGTTTGCTTTCTTTCATAAAATTTTATGGACTAAAAAAATATGGAGATTTTATATATTTATTGTCTTGTAATATGTATAAATAAAGAGGTTGTTCGGATATTTGCCACGTCTGTGGTAAGTTTTTTAACCCTCCCTTCCCTGTGATGGGTATCTTCTACACCTTGCTTCTAATATCCACCAATATCTCTATAAATATAATAAATACAAGGTTAAGATTTTAGGTATTCCCCCATAATATATTTACGCATTGATTTAAAAAATAATATTAATAATAATCATAATTTATCGGGTACATCGAAGGTATTTTGTGAACATCGGAAACAAATTCGTGTATAACAGCGCTGTGAGTGCCTCGGCATTGGCTCTCGACGATGCGGGAAGCGCGACACTATATTCGCATCTCACTCTTGCGTACTGTAGAAGCGCGAGGAGCTCGATGTTCTCAGTCGTGTTTTTGTCCTTCTTTTCGTAGAGGCGTGCTAGCGGCAGTAGCTCTCGGGCTTGCAACCAGAGTGGATCTATGTCCTTTCCGTGAGCGTTGCCAGATGGTTTTTTAATGTTTTCAGCGAATAAATCTCAATTATTGTAATTTTTGATTTCAATTATAGTTACTTTAGGGGATTAGCTATGAATTTTCTTATTTTTCCGATTTAAAATCGCTAAATTTTGATTGTGTAGTGACTACCCAACACCGGAACGCGCGTTTTTATTTTAGTATCGTAAGAGAAAGATTAATATCAATTCGCCGTTTTTCATACTGCCTACTAGTGGTGGGCGAAGCGGCTCGGTTTAGTGAGCCGGATCACTAAATCAGCTCTTTGTAGTGTACCGGTTCGGTGATCCGGCTCGATTGAACGACAGCTCGCGTCCCCCCGCACCATGCCCTGTCCCTCGCTCCCCTGGCCCTCCTAAAGACGTCCTTAATACGCTCTTATACGATACTTTTTTCGTCCAGTTTTCATGTGGATTGTCTATGCAGATAGCTGATTTAGTGATCCGGCTCACTAAACCGAGCCGCTTCGCCCACCACTACTGCCTACCCTGATTAATGTGCACGCCACTGTCTGTATTTCATGTACGGGAAATGTAATTATGAAAGCGGAAAACATTTCTAAGAAATTTTTTGTCGGTTCTTTTTCGCATTTTCCAGTGGACCATTTAAATTTGGCTTAATTGGAATAAATTTAAATTTAATCGGATTTAAAAAGAAAGTATCATTGGCACAGTAGAATAATTTTAACGAAATTATTGCTTGTGCAGTGGTGTACTTGTATCGTAGAACTAATGCGGGGTAAGAGAGGACTGGCGGCGTGTGTTCTAAACTATTTCGAATCAATTTGAACCACTATCGGTGTGCACAATTACATCCAAACGTGCGCTCTTTAAAATGATTTGCCTGTACCTACTTACTACCCATTATTTACAAAACGATAATGGCTTATCCTTTGTTATTGCAATACTCGAAAACTTACATATATTTTATAAACATTTAAAAAGAAAAGTGCCATAAATCAGATCGTCACCTTAATTAGTAATTTATGTAAGTAACTGACATCAGAATTCATAGACTTGCCCTAAGTACCATTTAGACGGCTGAAGGCCCAGCCTAGTTCACTGTCGTCCACGTTTGTTTAAAATACAATGTAAGCAATTACAGAACATTTATAAAAAGGGTGAAACTAAATACTCTAGCAAAATATTCGGTTTTTGTAAGCAAGCCGAACTTGTTTACTTATTTGCTGTTTTATTTAAATTGGCTGCACCGCTAGCTCGTCCTTCGCCCTCCTTATTTTGGTTTCTCCCCCCCGCGTGTTAGGACATCTCTATGTTTTTATTTATTCACTCCTAGAGGGCTTTTATGCGTTGATACATTTATAACATAGTTATACAAAGGAGTATAATAATATAGTACATACAATCATAATTAGAGCGTAAAAGAAGTAAGGGGGTACAATATAAGTATGTAGTTACAGCGTAATGAATAACAGTTTTACCTGTGGTAACATTATAACTGCAGGTTGTAAAAAAAAGTATAGCAAGATGTTTAGAACATAATATAATAATATAAGTATAAAAGAAGTAAGAAGGTAGAGACTATGCAAGTAGCTAGTTACAGCGCAATGGCTGGGTAATAGGTTTATAATTATTACGATGATTAAAACACGAACAGTTGTAAAGCGTGTTTACAATACAGCAAATCTCTATTACGCCCGATTGGGTGTTTTATAGAAACATAACATAATGAATACAACGATAAAAAACATGCACATGAAAAAACTTAAATAAACTGTTATTTGCTGTGATGTAAGTTAATTTTTTTTTCACAATTTGAGAGTTGAATGCTACCTTTTAGCATTAAAAAATACATATTACTGCGAAAACCTCATATTTGTATGATAAGAATTATGAGTTATGTTTAACTGAACATGACTTTCATTAATCTTAGAATCATTCATGTAGCTTGGCATTTAATTGTAGACGTTTATTATTTTGGAACTTCAAAATGGCAAAATGCTACTATGGCAACACCAAACTACTGACTAAAAAAATAAATAAAAGTGAGGCTGAAGGTAGCGGGGAGGGGAAGAAGAAGGGACAGAGGAAGGTGGGGAAATACCTTGACAGTTCGTTTTAAAGAAACAAAGAAAATCATCATAATTAATTTTTTCACTTTTTAAAAAAATACAATTTTTTATTTATTTATCGGTGATCATTGATTTATCATCTAATACACGGTTATTTCAATATGTAATATTTCAAAAATACTAGAAAATTGCCTTTCCATACAATTATCTTCCTTGCAAAGCAAATATGAATACACACAAGAGTCCCAACTGCTCCCAACCGTCTGGAGCCAGTGAGACTATGGCATCCCCAATGTTATGAGGCTGAAGGTATTTGGGAGGGGTAGTAGAAGGGGAAGAGGAAGGTGGGGAAATACCTGACTATTCAGATCTGGTCACCAAACACGGCTAAAAGCCATTTCAAGCAACGTATCAATTCTGAATGGTGGTCTTTCACCAGGACGATACTGAGAGCATCTTCCACTCTAGAAAAAAGTTCAATTATAAAATTCTGTTAGAATATGATGCAGAACTAACGTATCACTATTTATTGAATTCCATTCGGTAAAGTAAAAAAAATATGCGGACCATTGTGGTTTTTTTTTTGGTGATATCATTTAAGATATTTTAAACGATCGCGGCGCCCTCATTTTTTTTGTCTACTATTAAATGTCAAGACTGTATATTAGCTAAATACCAGCGGCTCTATGACGAAACGTTGGCTGTGTCGTGTGCATGAATTGAACATTCGAAAGTGCCCATTGTACACATGTATTATCTATCATCTTCTACAGATTGTTGAGGCCAACTGAATAAATGAGCGTAGAAGTTCCATACTAAATTCATGGAAAATATACGTTTTTATCAGAAATTTGTTAGTTTTAGGTTATTTTAATTTTATTTTTTCTTGGGGTAGGGACAGCTTTTCAGCCTTTATGGACTGCACGCCACTGCTAAATACCTACCGTATTATGAACCTAAACCCCAAATGGCTAGCATGTTATGTAGAATATAAGATATTTGGAGATTGATTAGGGTACTAGATCCATCTGCATTTTTGATTTATGGACGATTTATAGCTTAGATCTTCGATTGAATCTTTGTGCAATACTTATAATTGAATAATTTCGTGAAAGGCCGTTACGGTTGACAGCGCGCTTGTAACAATAATTTATTTTATGGCCTCTGCCAAGCGCCACCTCTCTGGTTTTGCTCTAGTCCCGTTTGCAAGCTTGACAGGTTGTTGTATTGGCGCCGTTGTGTCTCCCGCGCAGGCCTCGTGCGCCGCTCCTGTGCGCACGCGCGACGCCCCGCGGCCGGTGGCGGAAACTCCATTGTGCAACCCACGTCGGGGTGAAATCCCATCAAACGTCTCGCCGCCGCGTTCCGATCGCTTTCCCCAACGCGCTAACCTAAAAATACAACAATTAAATAAATAAACATTGAATTTTCAACAACAATAACCGACACCCAAAACAAAAACATTGGCTCCGATACAGAATAATGTTTAAATTAGTGAAAAGTCTAGTGTTTACGATTGACATTTGTAAGGATGTGTCTACTACCCCTGTAGTGTAAGGTGTCCAGTTTGGCAGGATTTATTTTATTCGGGAAAATGGGCTGTGGGACTAGTGTTGTGAATATTGGATTTTCTAAGCCGTGGATTGGAAAATTAAATTAATAGTACAAACAGGAAATTGGTACAGATTTAAATGTTTTTTTAACATATTGAATTTTTTATCACGATTTGTAAACATTGTAATTTTGACGATTTTTGCAATGCTCGCTTTATCATTCGTCGTCAATTACTTTAAAGAATTGCTTTGTTTTTAGACTATTCGGCAGAATACTGTTTGATTAAGACGTTTTTCTATGAATTCAATATTATTGATTTTTGAGTTTTCTATTGATTAATAGTTACCAATGATTTTCCGGCCTATTTATTTGCAGTTAGTTTTCCTTCCAAAAAACTCGATTAAAAAAAAAACATTTTCCTTCTCTGTAGTATGCAGGTACTTAAATACAATTGATAATTTTAATATAAAAAAACGTGCCATTCATTAAGGGTTACAGTCTTCTTCATATATTATTCAATGTATTAAAAATATGTTTTCTGTTTTGTCTTTTCAAATTTATCTCAACTATGAAATAGAAAAATTACGTTTGTCAGTCCGGTCTCAGCAAAAAATAGTCAACGCAACTATTTTCATCATGAGCTATGAAGCTTTTAAAAGTGCTTTTAACTGTTCAAAATCAAGTCAAGACCTCATATTTTTTGTTTTTACAATAGTTTTCAATAAAAAAAGAATGCGTTGAAACTCGGGCGAAGCCGGGTAGTAACTAGTAGTTTATGATTAGCAAAAATCACCCATTTTTTTTGAGATGTGCGTTGAGTTTTTGTTGAAATGTTCTTCAATGATAATATAAACCAAGTTTGTGTGTCAAGATTGACCCGAAGTCCCTTAAAACCAACTTGTATGTAACCACACGCACGTAAATCCATTCGCATATAAATCAACAGTGACATTTGTACGTAGTAATTTGTAAATGGGCAGTTATAGTTCATCAGCTTAAGTATGGTTCCTCGCATTATCCCCCGGAGGTTGTGGTACCCCTAGACCCCAGATCAGTCTAGAACATACAGCCTCCGCCTCCGTCCTCCAGCACTATAGTATATAGAGTACAGCCCTCGTCCTACGCACATTATAAGGCGAGCTATACACGGAAGATTAAATTATTAATGTCTCAATTAATACGCCCATCTCGTCTCTAATTCGGTTATCCTCTCAAGATGTAGGATGATTGCTTTTTCCAATTAACTAACTAACTAACAGCAGGGAGGATGGATCGCCACACAACTCTGTAGTACGTTAAAAATACGTTATTCTATATTGCATGACCCGATTCAAAGTGTTTTATTCACTTGATCGTGCATGTGCACGGACTTCTTCTACCTTGGACGTCATTTATGTACATAGTTCCTAAAACAGTTTGTTTGCTGACTCTAATAATTAGTAATTGCGAAATGGAAAGATCTGTATATAACTTTACTTTAATTTGTTGTTGTTGTTGTGGTGAAATGGTAAAATGATGAACTGAAATTTATAGCTATACTGTGACATTACTACAGGATTTCACTCCTTACGGAGGACTAAGTTTGAACGTTTGAACTTAAAGGTGTCATTCTCGCCGTATGTAGCGAGAGAATTTATTGTGGAATTTTCATGCCTACCGTTACGGCTACCATTCACTTTCGCGATATATATATATATATATATATATATATATATAAATATATATTATAGATATAATTAAATAAATTAAATTAAATTAAATAAATAAAAAAAAATGCACTGGCACTCTTTTCATCTGTTCATCCGCTCTACACGATTTATCACACGCCCTTGAGATATTGGATCTTTCACAAAACCGGTGCTTTTTATATATATATATTTTTTAAAATTAATTTTTATGATTATTATTATTTTTTTTTAAATTATTTTTTTAAAATAATAATAATAATTTTTTTTTATTTTTGTTTATTTTTTTTAATGTTTAGGGTCTCAACTCTTCCCAAAAGTCTGGAGTAAGTGAGACTATGGCATCCCCAATTGGGGTATGTTGTGAGGCTGAAGGTATTGAGAGGAGTGAAAGGAGATGGGAAAGAGGAAGGTGGGGAAGTATATATGTTGCTCTCTTTCCTTATCTAAAAATTTGTAATACGGTCATGCATGGTTTTACCACACATTCGCCTCAGAGATCTAACTTATACAGCATTCGGTATACTTCATCCTTCCTCTGCCAGTTCCATGCCTCACTGCCACACATCTTGGTTGGTATAGGAGGTTGGTAAAGGAGTTGTCGAAGTTATAAGGATGTTTTACTTCAGCTTAGTGCGTACCATTCTCGAGAGAGGATAATAATAATAATTGGATGATTTGTATAGCGCCGTTTTTGTAAAAAAATCACCTCAAGGATATCAGGTATGTGGGCCAGAGGACACGGTCTATGTATAAATGGTCTAGAAAATTCTAAAGAAATTCTTACAATACCTCTATACTATATGAGGGAGTTCTGTTTTTACCCATGGCTGTTTCCAACAGTATTTATCTCGGGAATGGCGGGTATCTGCAGCCTTAGTTCTAGGAGGGATATAGCAGTACTGATTGTGGATTATAAACTCCTGAACGGTGTATTGTAAATACCTGACATTTGTCAATAAGTTATTTGACATATTTTTATGTCTTCTTCTCTTTCTATTATATAAAAAAACGGCGGTGTGAGTTTGTTTTGTATACATGTTAGAAGTCGGAATAACAGAAGAGAATAATAATAATAATCGGATGATTTTTATAGCGCCGTTTTTGTGAAAAATCACCTCAAGGGCGCTGTACAAATCTTACTTCCTATTCTTACATTATTCCTATATTACATCTATTACATTTTTTTTGGACAGGCTATCAGTACACATTATTTATAGACCATATAAAGAGATGCAGTTAAATTATCAAAACTAAATACGGCTTGATCTAAGTTTTCATACATGTTAAATTGAGAAAAAAAAAAAAGCTAACTGTATTTATTCCTTACGATATATTGCAAAACGCTAATACAAATGATAGGAGTTATGTGAAGTTGGGCGGCGGGTGAGGACGGGGGCCGGGGGAACTGATCCATATCCATATCCAATCTTCTTTGTCTTTGTTGGTGATGTCCCTGGGCGGCCTGACGGGACGCTTGGTGTTGGTCTGTTCGTACGCCAGGTAGCGCTTGTAGGCCGGCTTCAGGATCTCGAAAGAGCACACCAGCGTGTCGTCCATTTCTCGCCCCAGCCGGTGGTGTCCTTGTCGGGGTCGGACCACAGCAGGTCGCAGAGCAGCCTGGTCGGGCACGTCCGTGGGCCACATGATGCACCGGATCTGCTCTGTAGACTGGAGGTCAGAACTCAGGTCGCCGTGACAGCAGAAGATCTTCTCGTCAAATGACTTTTCTTATTGCGCCTTTCTCGGCAGCCACGAAATCTAATTTTACGGGTTGCGGTTGTGGTACAACGTTCAAGGTTATACAACGATATCTTTGCTGCTATTAAATGGCCCAAAATAACACATTCACCATTAAGTTTGCGTTGTGTAGCCCGGTCGTAAACGATATTGTTTACAATCACCATAGTTCAAAGAATAACATTGTAAATCATCCATTCACTTTGGACACGTCACTAGGCTCTTAACAGGCAAAGGTCTTTTAACAAGCACATGTGGCGAACGCCTTCGACCGATGCTTTTGGGTTAATTTAGAACAACGTGACAGATTTGAACTTAAAATGTTTGGGTTTTTATTTGATTTTTTATTATAAACTTGATTTAAGCCCGAAACGGCCACACTAAAATTAAATGATTTTTATAAATGTAACCTATAAATTATTGCGGTTATTTTACGCTATTTTAACACCGGAAAAATTAAGAACTTCCTAATATTTCCCAGATAAACTGGAGCGCTTATAAAAAGCTGCCGGCTGCTACGAGAGCGCCAAAATGTATGAGACGTTGTACGAGTATGAAGCAAGAAGTGTATGCAAAGATCGAGTTTGGCGGTCCGCCCTCTCCGCCTACCCCTGCGGAGAAACGGCGTGATGGTTAGTTAGTCAGTTAACTCCTTTGAGTTGTGTACGACAAAACCCAGCATTTTTGCGGCTGATTTTATCTATGAGTTTTTACATCGTTTTTCGTCATTGTAAGGTCCATTAAAAAAGTGTCGTTGTTGACCTTCTAATTTAATTACCAGTAATTTATTTTTAAAGTTCGTTTTCATAATTAAATTATTTCTCAAAGTTTGATTTTTTTAAGGTTCACTAAACTACCGGAATCCGGGGGGTGACCACGTGACGTCACACAAGCGTCATAAGGTCAAACGGAAAGAATTTAGGTGCGAATAACCGCGTGACGTTGTTCCATTGATACCAACGAAACGGGGCATTTTGATGAGATGGCCTTTTATTCACTTATAAATCTCTATATATAAAAAAATGAATGTTTGTCTGTCCTCGATTTTCTCGAAAATTACTCGACCGCTTTCGCTGAAAATAGCACAGTTTATTCTTATTAGTGCCGGAAAGGATTAGAGAGCAGTTTGAATGAAATCCAACATGTAAAACTGTTGCTAGTACTCGTATGATAGTATGAAAAACATTGAACCCGCCGTGTTGTATTGAGGTTAGTTCATGGATATACCCCTCTGGTCACCTACAGATTACATATTTCACAGACGAAGGTTTGTTTGAAAAATTCACAACTTTATTAAAAAAAAAAAATAATCCCGATCAAGACCGGGTACACATCAGCTTGGTATATATAATAAAATGTATATATCCAGATTCGAAGTTTGTTGATCTATTTGAAAGCCTTAATGTTATTCACCGGAGTTCCTTATTATGTTGGATTTAGAAACTATATTTTAAGTTCACCCGTAGAGCGCATAAATGTGAACAAGATTAGCAATATTCTGGGGCGCTATTCCCGTTCTTTTTAAGGAAGATTCTTTAACTTTTTCCTTAGGGTTAAACTCTTCTTACTTAACTGCGGTTCCAATTCTCTCGGATGACAGCTGCCAGGTGAATTCAGCGAGCGACATTCATCAAAAATGTCATTATTTGCGATGTTTTAACAAGAGAAAAACTCAATATTTGCGATGTTTTAACAAGAGGAAAACTTAATATTAGCGATGTTTTAACAAGAGGAAAACTCAATATTAAGTATTTTACCAATTAGGTTATTATTTACTTTAAACATAATTAGCTAGTAAACATTATTAAACATTATATAGATGTTGACATCTTTGACAATTCACGTCAAGCGCAAATTCAAATGTCACTTTTAGAACTAGAGACAAAAAAAGGTCATTACTATCTAATTAGGTAGGTACCTTTTTATAAAACGTGATTCTTCGTTAAAAGCTTACTTATGGTATTTAAAAATAAATTAAAAATGTATTAAAATGAATTATAACATAATGGTATTGTTTTTAAAAGTTTTAGTTCAAAATCTTATGCCACTTGAAGATATTTTCAGTGTAATTTCAAATAATCTCTTGACTATCTATTTAGGATCTTTTTACTTTTATGTCTCACCGGAATTCCGCAGTTAATCAAGAAGTCTTTAACCCTAAGGAAAAAGTCAAGGAATCTTCCTTAAAAAGAACGGGAATAGCGCCCCTGGTCATTTTGTGAAGAAATGGGAAATTTCAAAAAAATTATTTGACTCGATTGTTGTAATGATTTTGATATGTGATGATAACGCGTTGATCGGGAAGAATAATACACGATTATTTCAGTTGGTAATTATAATGTTACAATTCATTTTGACGGTTGAAATATAAAGACAAAACATTCACGCTCTCAACAGTCTCAACGCCATTTATACTACCTTTTGTCTTTCTATTTCATCGCGGTCTCTTTCATACAATCACTCGGATGTACGTTCATTTAAATTATTTAAGGTTAAACGAAACGTGATGCGCGCTCATAGATGGCGCTATTTCAAATATTAAAAAAAAACACTTAGCGATTAATGCTTTTAAATATTGAGATGAATTGTTTGTTGGTGGGTTTAAATATGTAATATGAAATGGAATAAATTGTTATTGTGAGTTTAAATCACAAATCCTTCAAGTAACTTATAAAAATACTATATATATAAATATACGATATCGTATATGTTAGTTTTACAATAATATATTGTATCTTTATAAGTTTCTTAAGGACTTTTAGCCTTAAACGCGCCAATAAACAATTCATTTCAATATTTAAAAGCATTACATACAAACATTTATTTTTCTATAAATATTTAATTTAGCTCCATCTGTGTTTCGTTTAGCCTAAATATGAAAAATTGAATGGTGCGTATCCGGTATAACAGTATATTCGGATATATTCTACGATATGATTTATTGGCAGTGGTAAATAGTAATTGTAACCACTTCTAACGTTATGAATTATGACAATGATAATTCTACCGGCATTGTATCGGTCTGACGGTGGTAGTGTAGTATACTGTTACCACGGTTCACTCAAGTGCGACGTCCCTTCGGGCATGTCTGTCACGCGTTACGCCTCCGCCGCCAACTTGTCATTTACTTCCAACTTCGTTCAATCCTTTCCGGTGAACGAATTCTAATAACAGCTGATAGAGGACAGACGTGAGCCCGCTACCCACTACTCACTTCCCCCTGCCCTGACGGCCCTCTTCACTAGCGACCAAATTCACGTAAAAGTATTTTCACGTAAATTTTTTTATTAATATAAATGCACTGAACATTGAACCTCTTTAATTTTAATATAATAATCGACCGGTTTCGGAAGTGCCATTCGTTCGGCAGGAATATATATTAAGACTAAACAAAATAATATATTTTTTATTAATATAAATGCACTGAACATTGAACCTCTTTAATTTTAATATAATAATCGATCGGTTTCGGAAGTGCCATTCGTTCGGCAGGAATATATATTAAGACTAAACAATAAACTAAGGTACAAAATAATATATTTTTTATTAATATAAATGCACTGAACATTGAACCTCTTTAATTTTAATATAATAATCGTCCGGTTTCGGAAGTGCCATTCGTTCGGCAGGAATATATATTAAGACTAAACAATAAACTAAGGTACAAAATAATATATTTTTTATTAATATAAATGCACTGAACATTGAACCTCTTTAATTGTAATATAATAATCGACCGGTTTCGGAAGTGCCATTCGTTCGGCAGGAATATATATTAAGACTAAACAATAAACTAAGGTACAAAATAATATATTTTTTATTAATATAAATGCACTGAACATTGAACCTCTTTAATTTTAATATAATAATCGTCCGGTTTCGGAAGTGCCATTCGTTCGGCAGGAATATATATTAAGACTAAACAATAAACTAAGGTACAAAATAATATATTTTTTATTAATATAAATGCACTGAACATTGAACCTCTTTAATTTTAATATAATAATCGACCGGTTTCGGAAGTGCCATTCGTTCGGCAGGAATATATATTAAGACTAAACAATAAACTAAGGTACAAAATAATATATTTTTTATTAATATAAATGCACTGAACATTGAACCTCTTTAATTTTAATATAATAATCGTCCGGTTTCGGAAGTGCCATTCGTTCGGCAGGAATATATATTAAGACTAAACAATAAACTAAGGTACAAAATAATATATTTTTTATTAATATAAATGCACTGAACATTGAACCTCTTTAATTTTAATATAATAATCGACCGGTTTCGGAAGTGCCATTCGTTCGGCAGGAATATATATTAAGACTAAACGATAAACTAAGGTACAAAATAATATATTTTTTATTTAGTTTCAATACATTTTTTTTTCGTTTAGTTAATACATTTTTACAAAGCTAATAAGACAATTTGTAGTGTTTTTTTAGTCCTTCTCACTAGGAGTTTCTGTGCTGAGGCGGACTAGGCTTTATTTAAAAACTGGTTGTTTTTAAGCTCCTACGAAGTTTTTTCAAGATGCTGGATAACTCCCCTTTGATTTCTTTGAGCCAGGTTTTGATTTGATTTTCGAAATCATTTTTCTTTTCTGTTTTTATGATAGACATGAATATTTAGGTGTTTAGGAGGAAAATTTACTGTATAGTCCTCTTTTAGATATTTTTCCAGAGAATCGCTTTGTTCTTACAGAATTGTCAATTGTAATGCTCAGTATTATTATTATTGTTTCACTAAAGTAGGTAGATGTTTTTAGAATTCCCGGTATAATGCGCACTGCGCAGTGTATCAAAATGATGAATATTCTGTAGTCCCTTGGAAGAATTTTCCGCCTCGTTGAGTCTTGTCATCTTCCTCTTAGTCTCTACCAGGCTTCCCTCCACGTCTCTTATGAAAATTTAAATAATTTTGACTACATTTGCCAGGTAGGTACTTTCTAACATTCCTCTCACCCATCTTCTTCTCCTACCACTCCCCCAGTCTCACAACAAACCCCAATTGGGGCTGTCATTGTTCCACTGGCCCGGGCAGTTGGGACTCTTATGCGGTATTCACATGAATCTTTAACGGTTATGTGTTACGAAACACTTTAATATTTTAATTTTATTTAGACTTAATATAAAAAATAACGTCCATATCCGATCGATTAATTCGAAACATCACTCGGTTGTTAATGCTTCAAAAACCAATATTTCAATTGTGATTAATTATCACTCAAAAATAGACCTAAACATCATTTAGCAGGTTGTTAACTCAAGCAATACCACAAATGATTTATTTATAAATTCTATACGGATAGTCAGGAAAATGTATAGAGTTTAAAAAGACAAAAATCATCAAATTGTAATCCTTAAATTCTATGAAATACGTTCCAGTATATAGGGACAGTTTGAAAATCAGCGAAATCAATTTTGAACGTTTTACCTAAAATTCCAGTACGTATTTCATATAGAATTTAAAAGATTACAGTATTGTCTTTTGAGACCTTACACATTTTACTAATTAACCGTGTAGAATTAACAGATACATCATTTGTAGCATTTATTGAATTAGCAATCTGAAAAGTGCATATTTTTGGGTGATTGTTAAAATAATCACTTTCGTGTGTACATTTTTCTTTTCTTATTGCATACGGAAAAAAAAACTATTTTTATTTGCTATGATTTTAAAACCATTCTAGCGTTTAAATCGCATTTGTAGAGTTTTGAGGAAAAATTATATTGCCATTTAACTAGAATTTAGCTTTTAACGTCATCATTTGAACCAGAGTTTTCTCTTTGAAAGAAAGAAAAGTGATAATGACGTCATCACTTCAGGTTTCCAGGATAACGAGTTTATTAAACTCGGAACAAAGAATAGGTATTCTGTAAATAACTTTTCAATAATAATTTTTTTTTGTTCGTTTTTAATTAGATTTAAAGTGAAAATAATTACTTCTTCAATTAATGTAAAATCCCTTTGTGGCATCATTTTCAATAAAATTATTAAAAGATATTATGTGTCACTATTTAATAAATAAATATCGACGTGTTTTTATATTAATAACTATTATTTTCTTTAACGCATCACTTATTGTAAATTTTTGACTATTTTTATAATTTGTCTATGCCCATGTCATTATTTTTTTTAGTATCTTTGTATCCTGACGAGGGAACCATTGGTTTCGAAACATGTTCATATTTATTTATTGAATATTGGTTTATACAAAATATTTCTTAATCATTTATTTAAAAATAATTACTTCAGGCATTCGACGAAATGTGGATATGATGGATAAATATAATTAGAGGCAAAATCAGATAAACATCCGAGACACTATATAGATTGCAAATATATTTGGGTAGAACTTTGCAATCATACAAAACGATAGCGGTCAATAATATGGGAATTAATTGAGGATAATATCGGTAAGTGTTAAATTTAAAGTATGTTATCGATAACAAAATGACGTAAAATTCTCATTAGATCAGTGGCTAGAGCGTTGTTCCGGTAAGACAGGTCCTGGGTTCGATTCCCAGATTCGACTGATATATTTTTATTTTCTGTTTCATTTGAGATTTATTAATATTATCGTCTTCATTGATTAAATATTACAATGAGGTTTATAACCTGAGGTGATTTCTCACAAAAGCGGCGCTATAAAAATCATCCGATTATTATTATTATTATTATAAGCTTCAATAAGTTATTCTAATAAATTGAATACTCTATTATATTCTACTACCTAATTAAAATTCCTGGTTTTTTCTTGCATTTCTACACATTTTATAATCTCTGTCCATTTTGCTTTGAAAAGAAAAAAAAACATTCCGGCTTGATCATGTAATAAATTTTGAGTCGTATGATAAAACCCGGCGGTATTGACCTTTGCATAATCGGTGGTGATCTACCCTCCTTCCCTAACACGTGAAGTTAACAGGGCCCTGTCTCTGTGTCACACCCGCCCTGCCCCGCACCACCAGCCCCCGCCCTGGGTCTGTCCATGGAACGGGTCCCAGGTATATTTAATTAAAATATTTACACGCCGGGTAAGGGTGGGGATTCCCCACCCTCGCGCTTCGTGATCCGCCCAACTCGTGAAATAGAACTATGATTTGAATTGTTGAATCCTACACCTTGTGCATAGTAATCCTTACTTGGAAATACAATCACTTGAAATGTTTTTTTTATCGCTATATGCGGGAAACCTGAGATTGTACCATTTTATCTAGAATTAGAATAAATGTCTGAATTTCGTTATAAAAGTTTTATTTTTTATTTATTTGGGAGACCAACAGTTTACATAATGAATAAGTGATATTAATTTGACCATTTACAGTTTTCCGCTTGGGTATTATATTATACATGAGTGAATCTAGTGATGTCCGAAGAAATCAAAATAAAATAGTTGAAATGTGTGTGTGTGTGATTTTATTTTAATAAAAGAATAAGATAAATAGTGTATACATATATAGGAGAAGAAAGTTAATAGACTGGTGGTAGTATGAGGTGAGTAGGTATCTGAAGTTATAAAGGCTCGATAGATCGCCGGTGTAACTTTATGGAGTTTGGTGAAGAGTTAAAGTTGTCAAATTGTGAGTAGTGCGTGTTAAAAATGTGTGATGCCCGATAGATGAAGCAGTTTTGCTTAGAATTAGTGTTGCATCGAGTAGGGCTAAGAATTTGGTCCGATCTGGTCAGTCTATTGAGAACTCGCAGTTGGATCCGTTGTAGGAGTTCCGAGCAATCTGCGATTGCCTCTAGAATACACGAGCATGTAATATTTGCTCGATTTGAAATAAAGAATTAAGGCATTTAGAATAAATAATGTGGAGAAAATGCGTGGAAAAAAGTATGCAATCTCTTCTAGATAATTCAAACTTAACAGTTATAGAGCTTTCTTATTTCCGTAATTATTATTTTTAATACAAACCTATCTTTCTGTCTAACGTAACGCAGCTTTTTTGTATGCTTCTTTGGATAAATACACCCACGTCATAAAAATACCAATATTTAAAAAAAATATTTATTAATTTGTATGATTAGTAACGGTTTCGTTCTGAACTAATATTTGGATTCATTAAATTTAAACTTTTTTATAAGCAAACTTAGCTTTATGTCTAATGCTTTCAGCGTTGTAAGCCAATCTATATATACAAAAATCAGTGTAAGTTCGTTTGTCCTCGATTTTCTCGAATATTACTGGACTTGTTTCTCTGAAAATAGCACAGTTTGTTCTTATTATTGCTAGGAAGGTTTAGAGAATAGTTTTAATGAAATCCAATATGTAAAACTCAAAATAAATGTATTGCTATAACGTTTTAAAATTAGTATGAAAAACATTAAACTCGCCATGCTTTATTTCGGTTAGCCCGTAGATATAACACTCTGGTTATCCACAGATTGCATATTCAAAAGAAGGTTTTTTTGGGTAGAAATTTTCAAAATGGAAAACACTACTAGGTACTTTATGATTTAGATATATTTTGAAAAAATAAACGTTTGGAATGAAATAAAATATTAAAATGAATATTTCTCTATTTTGAGATAGTTACTTTCGCTGTCAAATCAATTGCCGGGTACACATGAGCTAGTTAAATATAGAACTATATATGGAGTGAAATATTGAATTCCTTTGAAATGAATTGATATTTAAAATGAACGGCTGCGCGGCCTGTTTCATTCAAAACTTAATTTTGCATTTGTGGTCAAAATACCCACCCAAACTGAATAATAGGTTTTTTTTCAATGAAAGGTTTAGTAAATATCTAGTACGTATGAGAAGCATTTTATTTATTTTTGTTTTAAATTATGAAGTATATGCCATGAAAAAAAAACATTTTTTTAAAATTTTTAGATACAACTTCAAAAATTATTTGCGGGTTTAACGTATTAATAAAAAAATCATTTTTGCTATGTAAATATGGTTACGTAAATAAAAATTATAAAAACAGAACATTTAAAAAAAACGTTTTTTCGGGTCGATATTTTAAATTATGTACGGCAAATTTGTGTTCCAACGTAAATTGGTCGTTTTTAATTTAATTTAAAGTCCACCATAATGCTTTTTTTTTATTTATTTAAATTTCATTATATTTTCAAAGCAGATGGGATCACAATTTTTTTAAATCAACGTTAGCCCCTAAATAATTGTTAAAAATGCCTCTAAAATCGCGAAAAATCCACTCCTTTACTGGACTATATTTCATAATGTAAAACAAAAATAAATAAAATACTTCTCATATGCACTGGATGTTTACTAAAACTTTAATAAAAAAAAAATCATGTTGAGTTTGTGGTGAGTATTTTGACCTCAAATCCAAAATTAAATTTTCTATGAAACAGGCAGCGCAGCCGTTCCCCTTAACCGTTTGGTCCCCAATGACATTAATGTAATGTCATTGTGTAATTTGATTGTTGATCCGTACAACTTCTCATGACAGGCTAACTCTAGCAGTATACAACGTATTAACAGAGTATAAGAAAATAAATAGTTTTGAATCTATAAACTCTCGTTTCAATGTTAACATTAACCCACAAACGAACGCACTTCTATCCGTAGCTAACTGGGGAATTTCCTGTTTGTATTTAATCCCATTAAATTTTTACAGTGTGCCAATTAAACTTAAAGCGACTAACTAAAGGCTTTAAACATAAGTGAAAAAGCTCAAGTGTCCACTTTCACGTGAAAAATTATTGTCATTTATTTTACGACTAAACATGGTTCTGTGAATGTGTTAATATCAAATAAATAATTGGAAAAGTGATATGAAACGTTGAATAAAGTTCCTATTAATATTTATATAGTTTAATTATTCACTGTAAACAACCGTATTGAATTTAAAAAAATATATATCTAGTAATAATTACATGAAATTATAATTATAGATAATTAATATGTGTAATAATAATTAAAAAATAATGATTTTTAGAAATCATGTGTTTCAAAACGATCTTTCTGTCAAAATAACGATGTTCGAAAGCCTCTGGCATTATATTAATATTATGTAAAGAAATTCTCTCCAATATGGAGAAGATGTGGAGAAAGGTTGGACTGCATACCTCCAGGAGAAAGCGGGAGAGAGATAAAGAAGCCAAGGGTGGGGCAGACAAGGGCAGGGGCGATACTATCAAAACAGAGCAGGGAACCTCTTCCAGGAGTAAAGAGGAGCCGAAGGAAGGAGAGGATGCAGGAACCCTGAGGAGCTCGTACATCGTGAGGAGTGGGGAGGAGTACGTGTTGGTAGAGAGGCGGCGTAGGCGGCGCAGGAAGAGCGTGAGCGGCGGCGGGGGCGGCAGCGGGGGCGCGGTGCCGGTCCCCAAGCCGGGCTCGGTCCCGCTCCGGCGGCCCCCCGCGCGCCTCCGTATCTTCGGCATCGAGTGGCCGCTGCACTCAAACGAGTGCCGGTGAGTTCTCCACTGATTATGTAGCGTTGAATTGAAGCATGTTTCTAGGTTTAGGTCGGGGCAGGTTTAGAGTCTGAGAGTGTCACCGTATTGTGTTCGATTTACGGGTTTAGGTCAACATTCGGCTAGATATTGCGTTCACGTTATTTAGTTGTTCGAGCTTTTCCGTTGTCGCGAAACGTTCCACCAAGTATTATTAACGTTTTACGAAAGTCGTAATTGTAATATAACGATGTGTTTGCATTATTTGTTGTTTCTCAAGGTGTTAGAGGCGCGGGCGATGGGTTCCCGGCGCTGGTTCCACCCCACCCTGTCGGGACTGTATGCCGAGCAGCTCCTGCTGGAGAGCGGCATCGACGGCTCTTTCCTCGCCAGACACTCCTGCAGCAGTCCCGGTGACTTCACGCTCTCTGTGCGGCGGAACGGACAAGTCACGCACATAAAGATTCAAAACAATGGAGACTTCTTCGATCTGTACGGCGGAGAAAAGTTCGCCACCCTCTCCGAGCTGGTGGAGCACTACATGGAGAACAGGGGGCAGCTGCGCGAGAAGAACGGAGACGTGATCGAGCTGCGCTTCCCGCTCAACTGCGCCGACCCCACCACCGAGCGCTGGTTCCACGGCCACCTGTCCGCCAAGGAGGCCGAGCGCCTCCTGCTAGAGCGGGGTAAGTACGGCTCCTTCCTCGTGCGCGAGTCCCGGAGCAAGCCCGGGGACTGCGTGTTGTCCGTCAGGTCCGAGGACCGCGTAACCCACGTTATGATTCGTCGACACGAAGATAAATACGACGTGGGGGGTGGAGAGAAGTTCGATACCCTAGCTGAGCTCGTCGAGCATTACAAGAAGAACCCCATGGTGGAGACCTCCGGGAGTGTGGTGCACTTGCGCACCCCCTTTAACGCCACTAGAATCAACGCCAGCACCATCCAGGTCCGCGTGCAGCAACTCCAGAAGGAAAACGGCCACGGGGGCCTGGCCAACAGCAAAGCGGGTTTCTGGGAAGAATTCGAGTCCCTACAGCAACAGGAGTGTCGGCACCTATTCTCCCGCGATGAGGGAAGCAGACCAGAAAATAAGGATAAGAATAGGTATAAGAATATTTTACCCTTCGATCACACGAGAGTGAAGTTGAAAGACGTGGAACCCAATGCCGCGGTGGGAGCCGAGTACATCAATGCTAATTACATCCGACGGACCGCTGTCGATATTGACCAGATCATGCAGATGCAGGCTAGTCTGTCTAACGGGGAACTCTCTAGCGGAGGGCTGGCGGCACTGGTTTCCGGGGCTACCACCCTGGCCGGTCAGGCCGCGCCCGCCTATGGCTCCAAGCTGTACATCGCCACCCAGGGCTGCTTGCCGCACACCATCCCGGACTTCTGGGCCATGATCTGGCAGGAGGACACCAGGGTGATCGTGATGACCACCAAGGAGATGGAGCGCGGCAAGGTGAAGTGCGCACGCTATTGGCCTCCCACTGGGGAGTCCGAGACATACGGCAAGTTCAAGGTGCGCACGGACTCGCGGCAGTCCAGCTCGGATTACACGCTGCGGGAGTTCACGGTGTCACGGGCGGACGGCAAGGAAGAGAAGGAAAGGAAAGTATATCACTACTGTTTCCAAGCTTGGCCCGATCACGGAGTGCCCGCTGACCCGGGGTGCGTGCTGAACTTTCTGCACGATGTCAACAGGCGGCAGGAGCAGGTGATGGCGGAGGGGGATGCTCCCTTCCAGGCGGCGATCTGCGTACATTGTTCCGCGGGCATCGGTCGCACGGGGACATTCATCGTCATAGACATGATCCTAGACCGCATCAAGCGGGAGGGGCTGGACTGCGAGATAGACATCCAGCGCACGATCCAGATGGTGCGGGCGCAGCGAAGTGGCATGGTGCAGACCGAGGCTCAGTACAAGTTCGTGTATCTCGCCGTGCAGCACTACATCGAGACGGTGGCGCAGCGCATGGCGGCCGAGCAGCGGTCCCTGGCGGCGCGTCGCGAGTACACTAACATCCGGCGAGCTGGACCGCAGCCTCCGAGACCCGTCACCCCTCCGCATCTCATCTACGAGAACGTGGGACTCCCTCCTCCCACCCCTACCTCCCGCGTGCACCAGCCCTGAATAAGGTTGACTCGGGTCGGGTGCTTCTCTTCTAATATCGAAGACTTCTGTGTTGTGACGACCTTTTATCGGTCGTATTAAATAATTGTGACATTTGTAAAACATTATGAAAACTTTTATTAAAAACATCTTCTATTTGCTGTGGTGTATTCCCCCGCCAGTACACAGCAACGCTATGTTCGTGCTTATAATAAGATAATAATGTACAATTATTTTGTAGTAGGTAATAATTTTTTTATACAAGATTAAACATCACACGTTAGCTCTCGCGCCGGGGTGATCTGATCACGCACAGGGCGATGCTGGAACAGTTTTAATATATTTATATTATGTATAATATATGAAATATACGTATGTAACGGATCTATATAATTACGCACTTTTGCACACATTTTTTGATTCCATCCAAATTTTGCATACCCTTGTGTCTTGAAAAAAAAAATTGCCTTCGATAATGAAGTTAATATTTCATTTCTGTTAATTTTACAGTGAAACGCTAATTTGCATCAATTTAATTAACTTATTACATATTGGTTGACATTAGCAAGCGAGGTTTAGAATATGCTTGTATAATAAGCGTTTATTAGGTTTACTGCCTCTTTGTATTATTTTGTTATTATAAAAATGTTGTCGTGTTTTATCGACATCATGTGCCTACACAACTAACGACAACTGTTTGCGGTGTGTAAGACAATATACCAACAGTCTATCTAACACTGTCTGTGACAATGTGAAACATTGTCTGGAGCAATATTAGACACTGTGTGTGAACTGCGAAAATGTCTGACATTGTCTGGAGCAATTGTAGACACTGTCTGTGAGCTGTGAAACACCGTGAGAATGTAAGACATTATCTTTGACAATGTGAGACATTGTCTGGAGCAATTGTAGACACTGTTTGTTAGCTGTGAAACACCGTGAGAATGTAAGACATTATCTTTGACAATGTGAGACATTGTCTGGAGCAATGTTAGACACTGCCCGTGAGTTGTCAGACACTGTCCGTGATAATGTGAGACACTGTCTGGAGGAATGTTAGATATTGTCTGTGACAATGTGAGACATTGTCTGGAGCAATGTTAGACACTGCCTGTGAGTTGTCAGACACTGTCCGTGATAATGTGAGACACTGTCTGGAGGAATGTTAGATATTGTCTGTGAAAATGTGAAATATTGTCTGGAGCAATATTAGACACTGTGTAAACTGCGAAACGCTGCGACAATGTAAGACACTGTCTGAAATTGTCTGGAGCAATTGTAGACACTGTTAGCTGTGAAACACCGTGAGAATGTAAGACATTATCTTTGACAATGTGAGACACTGTCTGCAGCAATGTTAGACACTGCCTGTGAGTTGTGAGACACTGCCTGTGAGTTGTGAGACACTGTGACTATGTAAGACACTGTCCGTGACAATGTGAGACACTGTCCGTGATAAAATAGGTCATCTGACACAAATGTATTTCCACCGCACGATGTCGATGTAATATTCTAATGGAGCGTGCAATGTGATAATGTGTGGCGAATTCCACTAAAACAAGGTCATCTTCTTATTTTACACACTACTTGTTGCATTTCTAGATTGAACTTCAGTTCTGAACTGTTAAATGTTGCGCAGGATTTGGTTTTTTCTATTTTTCCGATTAGTTAAAGTATAAATGACTTTCCGCGATGATCTATTATAAGCTCTTGTGATGAATTGTAATAATTCCATAATTTGCAGTTTCTGCAATGGAGATCTCCCTACAGACCGGGCACCGGGCACCGGGCACCGGGCACCGGGCACTGGGCACTGGGCACTGAGTGCCGACTGCCGAGTGTGTGCTTATTTAATTACTTCGCATTATTCGTACGGAAGAACGAAGCATACTTTTATTCATGTGAGGTTTGTTAGTAGTTAAGACTTGTTCTAGGAAAGATCTCTCCCGATCTCGAGGGAAGGTTAGGTTTTATCAACATTTTTGTTTTGCCATTTTATTTTATCATTCAATAACTAGGTAATTAATAAATTAACACAATAAAACCTCTTCTCCAACTCCCCTGATGAAAACAAGTTACATTAAGTGCTTTTCCCAATAAAATATTTATTTCGACTTCTTAAATTTGCAATCAAAATTTTTGTATGTATATTTTATTTTAATTGTCTAATTCCTTTTTTTAAATGTGCTGATTAGGCTCGTGCAAAAAAAACGATAGAATTTTTTGAGGCTGTTATTAAAATAGTCTTAAAACATAGAGTTGTATTTTCGACTGTCATCACTTTTTTTTTTCTATGAATTATAGGTACGTATTTATTATATTATATTCCATGTATACCTACTTAATATTGTATTCAGTATTGAATATACCCATTACGTATATTATATTGTTATGGATGTAGGGCAGATATATTCAATATACAACCTTAGATTATATTGATGTAATGTAAATATGTAACTGTATTTGTATTTTGTAAAATGGGTGCTTATTTCAATCACGAATTCACACGTTGAAATATAATATTAACGGAACAATATCTAACATTGTGATTATTGTAATGTTGTAAAATTGAAAGAAATATACTCACTTTACTTATGATTATAACATATATGTATATATATATATATATATATATATATAATATATATATATATATGTACTAAAAAAATATTAAAAGTTTTAACTTATGACATTTTTATGCACTGTACCAAAACTGCGAATTTTGTACGAAGAACTGCAGTTTTTTTATACTTGTATAAGTATAATCCGATGAATGAATTAATAAAATTTGGACAAATAATTACAGGATTCTATAAACTCGGAGGATTATTGGTTTTTTTCCAGCGTTGTGTTGAGATTAAATTATTATTATTATTTTTTTTTGTATTTTGTCCTTTTTATTTCTTTGCATAACATATTTTTTAATAAATACACACATTTAATTTAATTGTTGTTTTCATGGTGTTTACACTTACCCATAATCAAGGAACATATAATGTATGTATTTGAAATGCCCTTATGTACATATGTATTTACTCGTATCTCGTATATATCTATAGCCTGATATATAAGAAAAAAACATTCAATTAATACGCATTTGTAGATTAAAATAAAATAATTTAAAATGTTCTTTGATACACTCAAGAAAAAGGTTCGCCATCTCATCTGTGGAAAAAACATTACCAGAAAACAGAGTTAAGGGGGAGAGGGACATCGGTGATGAACTATTTATTAATTCGAAGTAATGATAATATTATTACGCAATACGATAAACATAATGTTTTTAAAGAGTAAATATTTATTACATATTTTAAAAATTTACATAGGCTTAGTATTTATCTAAATCAAATCGGAAATATGACCCTTTTCTGACCCTCCTACGTATGATTTAAAAAATATATAAATGGTTAATATCTGTAAAAAATACTTTCATAGTTTTTCTTTAAAATGTCTAGGAAAAATTTAAAAAAAAAAGAAATTATTTTAATATTTTGTAAAACATACCCGCATAGGACAAACGGTCAGAAAAATCCATTTCTGATTTGATTTTGATAAATCCTAAGCCTATGTCTAAAGTCATCGCAATGTGGATTAACCTCAGTTTGAAAGTAGCCCTGAACGCCGAAACAGTTGTCACGATAATAAAAACTAAAATACTTGCAGAACTTAATAATAACATCATTAAATTTGAAATAAAAAATGGAGTTCTACGAATTAAACACAAAAACAATTAATATATTATTATTGAAGAACTTCGATTAATTCTAGGGGATCAATTTTTTAAACTAAAAAGTGTTATTTTCTTTATTTTGAAAATCTTGAATTTCACCTTTTCCTTTGATGCTATTTTTATTGATATAAGACAAATAATCCAGAGATGGTGGATGATAGGACATTCAGCTCACGCACATTTCCAGGGCGCGGGGCATCCAAGGAAGGAGAACATTATTATCTTCTCGTGTAGGAAGCCGTGGGAGCTACAAAGAATGGAGAGAGATGACTTTACAGGTAAGTGCGTAGGTATTTCGCAAATTCATCTTACAAACCAATGAGCTTGATAGTAATAAAGTGGAACTACATTTTTTCAACACTGGGAAAAACCTATCTTTAAAATGTTGTTCCTCGCATTCAAATGTTTTCACATTCGAATTTGAATGTTCGTTTTAAAGAATTTAACACAAGCGAGGAAGCTCGTGTCCAACTTAGAATATGTTTACAAATGATTTATGAATAATATATTATGTGAATTTATGCCGATTTTGAAACAATTATAACCGTGTATGTTCAGATTTGAGGTTATGCCTCACATATTATTAGTTAACAAACGGTAACATCCCCAGGAAAAACATCATATATCAATGTTAACTTTTTATTTTTATTTATAATATTTTATTTGTTTGTTAAAATAATAAAATAAGTTTATATATGAAATTATCTTAGAATTGTAACATGAAATGGGACGTACAAATTTCCAACTTCTGTAAGCGACTTCGAGCCATTGTAGGAAAAGACTCCATAAGGTAAAATTATATGTGCCTATAAAAACTATCAAACTAATTTATTTGTCTCTAGCAGAATCGACTATAAGGTATGGTATAACTTCTTGGGGACACTCCTGTAAGACCAACATAAAACATTTACAGCTGATTCAAAATGCCATGGTAAAATTGCTAGTAAGTAAAACAGTTTTAAGCAAAGGCGAGACATTGATATCATGTACAAATCAATTAATGTATTACCTGTTCGTGGTCTTTTGTGGCTTAACATTCTACTGCAACATATATCTGAAAGTCCGTATAAGGTAGATCATAATACGTTTCACACAAAATATAGGAATGATAGTGCCAATATTTCAAAATAAATATGGTCAACGAACCCTTTAATACATTGTACCATTTATATTTAACAAATTGCCGTACGAATTTAAAAACAATTACCCTATGATGAAATTCTCACTGATGTTAAAGTGTTGGCTTTTGGAAAGTAACCTTGTGTATTGATGGTAACAAATATGACGATCTCCTTGGTTGTATAGCTCCTCGATATCTGGTGTATTTACTGTTATGGTGTTACTATCATATTTAAGTCTATCCTCATTGTAACCAACCTGTACTGCTTTTTTTATGTATATATGTATATGTATATATACATAAAAAATATTATTTTATTTTATTTCTCAATTTATTTAATACTTACAGATGCTTTGATATTTCTGATATTTACGTAATAGATATATTTTTGTAATATTAATGTTTTTTTAATGTTGATATTTTTATTATATTGATATTTTTACAATGTTGGTATTTTTATAATATTCGTATTTTTATAATATTGATATTTTTATAATATTGGTAATTTTATAATGTTGATATTTTTTTAAATATTGATGTTTTTATAATATTAGTATTTTTATAATATTGATGTTTTTATAATATTGGTACTTTTATAATTTTGATATTTTTTATGATATTGACATTTTTATAATATTATTTAAATCGGTGTTATAAAATTGGACTCTAGTATCTCAATAACAAAACTGTAATGCTTTTTCCATTATATTTTCTTTTTAATTTTTTTTTCAACTTATGTACATTGATCACAACATGCATGCGCCTAAATATAATAATTTTGCCCTACATTTGTATGATGATTCTAATTTATTGTTGTATTATATTATATTGTTGAAATAAACTGACAAGATACTTGCAGTGGCTTAGCGGGTATAAGTTCCCAGTGTATATAATTAATATTATACAATAAAAAAAATATATATATATATATGATGTTGAATCTCCTTTCGGAAAGTACCACTAATTTCTGAACACCGTTAGATTGAAGTAAAACATATGCATTTGGATCATTGTTTTTTAAAACTTACTTCGATTTTCCCATGATCCGTGTTGCTTAATGTCTAATTTTGAATGATAAACTGTAGCTATTTATTTATTTTTAAAGTTTTTTCATTTAGCAGAATTATCAAAGAAAGCGCAAACAATATTGAGAGCCTCGAACAGATAAACCAATAGCCGTGTGTTCGAAATAATGCAAACTTTATCTTACTTCTTGTGAAATTCATTACACCTATTTAAATATCGGATTTATTTCCCGGAACAGATATTCAATTTCATTAGCCTGTCTGGGGCCTAGTAGTCGAAAGGTATTATATAAACTTGCATCAGGTTTCTTTCAAATCAGTATAGATGACACATATTATGTTCGAGTTTAATTTGTAGGACTCCATTTTTATTTATAGTTTAAAAAAATTTATAATAACTCTTATTATTCATAAAATGAATGACAAAAGTTTTGTATAAACCGCCATTGATTATATAAATATTAACATGTTTCGGAAGCGAAGCTTCCCTGATCAGGAAACACAATGTACTGAGAAAATAAGTATAGACAAATATAAACATAGAAAAATAATAACGTAAGAACAGAAAAATTACGAACATAAACAAAAATTAACAGTAAGTGATTAAAGTAGTTAAGTAATTAATCAAAAATGAAAAATAATTAAAAAAAGTTGTATGATTTTTATTTTTATTATTAAAAAAAACAATTTACAAAATTATTATTAAATAAAAAAATAAAAAATTATTTAAAAAAAAAGTTCTGCTAGATAATTATTATTACGCGTGATAGCTGTTTCGCCTGCCGAAGTCCTTGTCAAACTGTCAGTCAGTAAATTGAATAATAATAGTTATTATTAAATTTAAAAAAAAATATATATAAATGCCAACATTGCCAGTTTAGGAATAACTTGAAAATATTTGAATTCCCTCTTCCACTATCATAATAAGCGGAAAATGTTGCTTGTGCACTGATGGGTGAATTAGCTATCAGAGGATTGAACCCCCTACGCATTCGCTATTAACCGGTCAATTGTCAATATTATCAATAATATTGATGGAACACGTGCAATGAAACAGTAAAAAGTATCATTGATTCTTGATAAATGTTTTGCAACAAACATACGTTCTCAATATTAAATTATTTTAAAACAAAAACAAATCAAGGCAAAAGAAAACGAGGGAAAATTCCGCATTTTTTGTTTCATGAATCCTTTGGCAGAAATAATTTAAATTTGTTTGTGGTTTGAATCGAGACGAGACGCATACAACGGGAATAAGGCACACCTCTCTGAAGGGACAGGGAACTCAGGGAACGGGGGCGCGTGGCTCCTGAACCGCGGAAGGTGAGCCTTCGGGGACTTTGTCAAAACTTCAGACCGAAAAATCGATTTTCTTGAAAAGGAGTTTTCATGTGTGTATTTTATTAGGTATTATTTTTCATTGAAGTCTTTCTCAGGGCTTCTTAGAAAAACATGTATATTTTTTTTTTTCTTCGAAATATATGTAATTATTTTTTGGCGTCATTATTAATATAATTAATAAGAAGAATAAAAATTATATGTTAATAAATCGGGGTTATATAAATTAATTTGTAACGATTGTAACTTTTTTTATACAGGAAAGATTTTAAGAAATTTAATACTGGAGCAGCTAAGGTGTTTAAGTTATAATAATTATTCTGAATTTGCCAACCATATTTTGGAAACAAATCATTATATCGACATAAATAAAGGTTTTGAAAATGTTACGTACGAATATTAAAAAAAAATAGATTTCTCTTTTTTTTAACATTTATAACTACTGTTATAAAAATAAGGTGAGAGAGGGGAGGAAATGGAAGGTTAGATTGGAAGAAAGCCCCTAAGTTGGAAAGCCAGTGTTATAATCGGAGGAAAGCCATGTTCGGTGACAGTGTTATAGAAGGAAGAGAAGCGATGGAGATGGGGAAGGTTGGGTTACAGGGGGAAGTTATGGGAGACAATTATATCAGCAGGACTTACCCTGGAGATGGCCTCTTAGATGTGAAGTCTGGTCCGGATATTGGTTTAGCTCAGATCGGCAGTGGCATTGGCTTCTCATCGTTCAGGGTCGTGAATCGATCGCAATCTTATAATTGGGTTGAGGGCGTCTCTAATTCTACGTTAAATGAGTCCAGTAAAGTGCTTTCATACTCAGAGTTTATTGTAAACTCGGACAAACATTGTAGGTTAAGAAAAATCGGGTAGTTAGTAAAAAAGTCTTATTCTAGACATGATTCTATCGTAAAATTTCTCTCTTTCTGATTCAAATCTCTAACCGGGTATTGCAAATGTAACAAGGGCTAGATCAACACATTAAGGGGAGATGAAAAATCTGCTTACATGAGGTGATCTGGTCGGGTGGCGGGAGTTGTTGGCAATGACGCCAGGGCTGGACATCTCTGCACTGAATTTAATTGGTAAGTCACCATGTTGAGTGCTTTGGCAGCAAATGGCACGTCTAGCTTCGGGTTTCAATCCGCATGAATAGTACTTGGCCGTAATAAACTAGTAACACAAAATAGCCGCCTCTTTTCAGAGACGCAGTTGACTGCTTGAGCTCCAGGCGGGAAGTGAGTTTCAAGAGCAGCAAGGAGCGGCCATCAAGCTGCCGTGGCGCTCGTGTCGCTTGCTCCTGCTTTGTATTTATGAACTGATGGGTTTAATTTGGGCGCTAGAATCGCCTGATTGGTTAATTATGGAGGGAGATGATGCGATTGCTTGCCTAGGTTATTTGTTAAGACGAGTAGCTAGAACTCATCTCAGGGCCATCCTTTCGTTACATAACACTACATTCAGAATATTATTTTTATAAATTTTAGTACTTTGTAACTATGTTCATTTTATTTTTTTTATATCTTGTTATTTTCTTGGTTTTATTTATATTAATAATAAAAATAATATCTTTTTTGAACTTCTAATATGATTTTTTGTTTAATAATTTATAATAATCTTTTTGTTTTTTTCGGTTATTTTTACGTTATTAATTAATTACTTACGCACTTTCATAATTTATTATTAATTTTTGTTTATGTTTGTAATTTGTCTATATGTTTATTATTCATCTATACTTGTCAGTAATTTTTAGTACATTGTTTATCCTGATGAAGGAAGCTTTGCTTCTAAAACATGTAAATATTTATATATTAAAAATAGTTTAATAAGTTTTTCTTATTAATTACGTATTTTTTTATTTTAAATGTACAAAATTTTAGAATATCTTCACAATGTTTTCGTTTTATACTACCCATTATGTTCTCTCGCATTGAAGCACAAGCTGTGTATAGGAGAGGTATAATCATCAGCAGTGGCGGTTCATGGCCCATCTCATTGGGAGTTCAATCCCTCATCTATAAATCCCATATTGGTCTTTTCTATAATTGAATCCTTTTTTCTCTAGATCTAAAGGAGTTTCATCATATCACTGCACCCAGAGATTAGCGACCTAGCAACCAAGACACAAATTGGCGATTCATTAAAGCGTTTGTGGCTACATAATATAATGTATAATTTCTTTTTAAAATTTAATATAAATCAAATTTAATAATGTTATTATTAAGTTCTGCAATTATTTTTAGTTTTTATTAACTACAGTTTGAAAATTTGCTTTGACCGCCGAACCAGCTGTCAAAAAAAAAATCTTGCTTAATAATAACATTACTAAATTTGATTTACATTAAATTGAAAAATATATATATTGGAGTTCTACGAATTAAACACAAAAACAATTAATAGTGTATAGTATAAAAATAATTTATGCAAGAAACTGATCGTTTCTTATATAAAAAAGTGACATCTTCAGTAATTGACTATTAACTCAATTAATTTACAGTGACGTGCAGTCTATAAAGGCTGAAAGCTGTGCCTACCCAATGATAAATCAACCATAAGACAAAAATTATGGAAAAAAGCGACAAGTTTCTGCACCGAATTGTATTTTTTTCATGAATTTGGTTAGGAACTTGTACGCTTCTTTTTCATTTGGCCATAATATAAAATTACCGTTTTCAAATATTCAATGCACAATTCATTTCTTTCTTGATATAACGGTAGGAATCTGTTGCACCATCCAACCAACATTCTGGTTCTTTGTCATAAAAACTATGATTGTTTTTTTTACTCTGTTTTTAGACACAAATGCATAATATAAAGCAATATAAGTGAAACAAAAAACTGATACTTTTACGTCATAGTGGCTATATGGTATATAGTGGGTCAACTGCACATGGTACATATTGGGTAGAGGGCCACTATGTACCATGTGCAGGAGTACACTACGTATTTGTTGCTATATTTTAAATTCGATCTGTTTATTTTTTGTCAATTAATTATACTAAAAACTAGTACTGGGCGTTGACGATAATTCCATCTAACGCCAAAGCCGTTATCGTTGATGATTTTCAACTGTTGAAAATAACCGTTATAAATAACACCGACGTTGACGAGACGATGATGATTATTCCTAGCGATTTAGCTACTGCCTGAATACCCGTTTTCCGTAGGACTGTTTGTATTTTAAGTCTACTATTGCTCCGTACTCGGGGAAGCCTCATTCTTTACCTATTTTATTAATATGTGTATAGATATAGTGCATACACATCATTATTATCATAAAGCATTCAAATTGTACAAAAAGCAGGTCCAAGTATTTCGCGCATCTGATTTTTTTCAACGTTATACGTAAGATTATGGTGAATTGAAAAATAAACAAAATAATACGTGTTTACGAAAAACACCAACTGCCGCACTTTTCCAGCCTTAAGACTGCACCTGCGGTCGGATATGATCTGTCCAGTTTTGGAAAAAATTCGTTTACATGGAAAGGAGGTTGCTACAATACCACATTGTTCAATGAAGATTTTTTTTAAATTATGAAAATATATTTCATGTTCCTTCCACCATTTTAGGGGACAACTTTTTCGATCGAAAAGATCCATTTCAAGATACTTTTTGGAATTTACTGGTTGGATCATTCAATGGCTTAATCTTCTCCACTACTGAGTTTATTGCATTCCAAAATGACAGCGGTTCATCTGAAGATTCGGTTTGATTTTCCGAAATCTCTTGCGAAAAGTCTTGTCCTTCCGAGCGAGTAGGTAGCCCCCTTTACATAAGTTCTCGAACTATGTTTTTAACCACAGTAATAGTATCCGGATCCGAGAAATAATTCATCTTAAAACGTGGGTCCACAAAGGTGCACAAAGAGAGAAATTCGTTTTTATCCAACTTCGTTAGATGTAGCAGATCCAAATGAACAAAATTCTATCGTGCGCTTGTTCTTTAAATGGCTTTTTAAATTTGAAATTGTTGATTTTGTTAACATACGGATTTGACTGGGAGTAGGAACGCGGGAGAAGGGGAGGAGGAAGGTTGGGAAAGTGCAGTTACGGGAGACAGAGAATTTGTACAGACTTACCCGGTGAGGGGTGTTCTTCCAGGGAGCTCGGCTCTGGACCTTTGACTAGCTCAGTTTCGGCAGGCCAAGGAGCTCTTCTGCAGGGTCGTGGGCCGACAGGCAGTCTTATAATTGGGAACCAGACTCGAATACTTTGTCAAATGAAACTACCGTATGCTTTCAGACTCAGTGGTTTAATTCAGAGGAAGGTACAGACATGGTGAATGTAGTTATGGTGAACAGTAGGCTAACCTAACCTCAAAATAATGTTACGGGCAAATTCTCTCTGATATTCTCTAAAACGGGCATGTAAACTGTGACTTGAATAAATTACAACACCAACAGAGGGAAAAATGTAAAGACAGCTCACGGTTTAGGTTGTTGGCAATTGGGGTTTCTGTTGAAGCAATTATCAGCCATCTTAGATAGTTGCTCGCGTGCTTCTCTGCAAGACGTAGATGGCGGCGGGCGAGAAGGCCATCTTCAGAGCAGGCGAGTTAGTGTGTTGCCGAGGCGGCCTCCGGGCGGGGAATGAACGGGTGAACGGGCTGAGCGGACCCGCGTACGTGTGAGGTGTGGTTTTCGGCCACTTCTGGCGCTGGTGTCTAACGAGAGGCTAGTTTTAGGGACTACTGGCGTTACGTAACAATTTGTATGACACTGTGAGCTTACAAAAATTACATTTTGTGATTTATGTATTTTCGTCAGATTGGAAATAATTCCACAAATCACTTCGATAATTCTTCGCCATTATATTATGCAGTTAGGAAGTCACTTCATTCAATTAATTATTTCCAGTTCAAACACAATAACCGTTTAATACTTTATAGTAAGTATAATAATTACTTATTATTTTTCACTTTGAATCTAATTTCACAAATTTATTTATTAACAAGTCAATCTTCATTAACAAGTAGTAAACACTTTACAAATATACTTGTGTGTATATTACTAGGTAGTTTTAGTAGAGCGGATTATGTTGTTTTCTATGTATTGTTATTTTATACTACGTTACAAATAAGTCTAGACGTCGAATTATATGCACTAATAATATTTTAAATCAGTAAAATAAAATACTAATTTACGGTATTATATAATATTTTTCGAAATAATATTGTCTACTAAAAAAATATACTCCATTCTATTATATTAAGTATTAAAAGTCATAACGCACTATAAATTATTAATAAATTCCAATCCAACCTCAATTATTTGCAAATTCGGTGTTTTCAATTCTGATATAAAGTAAAACTATCAAAACAAGTCTAATATACGCGCGAAAAGCCAGTACAATCAAACTAAACGATCGATACGACACTAAACAGCAAAAAGTAACAAATAATGATCCCAAGCGTTAGGGAATCCCATGTAACGGGGAATATCCCGCATACACATAATAATAATAATCCTGTAACATCGTTGAAATGTTTGGCGCCAATAGTGTTAAAAAGAGGTACCCAGCTGACGGCGTTGAAAAATATTCGCATGTTGAAATTATATTCCAACAGGCGTTACAAATATTAGGATTGATAAATATTAGTTTTGATAAATACTGCTAAACGCTATTTTTTTGCTTCCCAACGATAGACTTCCTTAACGCTTGGCGCTACGTATCGACCGTTTGGAATACGAAAATCCAAAACAAACGTCTAGTAAGGAAGGTACATAACTAAAAGACCATTCCAAATGTTCCATAACATTACTCACGACGTGGAAACTGTTAACCCTTTTTTTGGCGATAATACATGGTACATACATGGGTGCATGCATAGCAGGTTGACTCATTGACTGCGTTGAAAAATATTAGTTTTGATAAATATTAGTTTTGATAAATACTGCTAAATGCTATTTTTTTGCTTCCCAATGATAGACTTCCTTGAAGCTTGGCGCTACGTATCGACCGTTTGGAATACGGAAATCCAAAACAAACGTCTAGTAGGAAGGTCATAAAAAGACCATTCCAAATATCACATAATATCGTTCACGAAGTGTAAATTGTTAACCCTTTTTTTGGCGATAATACTGATATAACAATAGGTACCTGGCCAGCTGAGAGCCAGCCCATTGACTCCATTGTTAAATATTTACAATTCGATATTATATTCAATTTATTAACTGTTAATGCTATATTTTTTCAATAGCGTCATGTGTTGACGGCATTTAGCTATTATTTCCAACGGCTAGTTATAATTTGATACAGTACTACTAAAAACTAAAAATGAGAAAAGTGAGACGGAGAAAAAACTATGCGTTTAACCAAAGAAATATCGTTTGTGGTTTCCAAAAAAACGGTTTTTTTGGAAACCACAAACCGTTTAATCTAACATAATATTTATTCAAAGGGAAGATTTCCTCATGGCATTGGACATAGATCGAGAATAACTTGGGGTTAATAAAAACACTGAGAATTCAGAACCTAATTCTTCCAATTCTACTCATTACTCTATGTACCATACACCAACCCATTATGTACCATGATATATAATGGTTCATATGGTGTTTTGATAGATCGATTTCGACAGAAATTCCAATGCTGGGTTTGCTGTGAAGTTATTCTGACTCGGGAACCAAATGAGAAAAAAAGGTAAATGGAAGAACTGAAAGGAAATGGACATAGCTTGAAGGATTCCACGGAATATTGAAATAGACCCACCTTTGGTCGTGGTTATCCTTTAGAACAGTGATGGCGAACCTTTTTGAGAAGTAGGTCAAATTTTGTTCATTATTTTTTTGTTAGTACTAGTTCGTGGGTCACTAAGTCGGTGGCATCACATGGAAAGGGGGATGGAGGATGATCAAAAACTACTTTTTATGTATAATAAAGATGGAGTATATTTAATGAGAAAACTGTTGTAGGATATTTTCAGATAGTTTCTTAATATTAGGTTCATATTCCGTATTCATTAGTTTAAAGCATTTCGCAGTCATTTCATTTCCAAGTTTATTTCTATTGGTAGATTTTACAAAATTTATTGAAGAAAACAATTTTTCACACGAATATATGATGTTTAATTATTGGGTAAAGATTCCCATACGTTTAATATAATATTTAAAATTTTTAGTCTGCCATCATTATTTTATCTGCACTACGTCGGTCATTTTTCCTTCTATCTCGGAAATCAAGTTTTCAAATTTATCTTTCCACAAAATGGTGCTTTGAAATTCAACTAATTCCATTTTTTAAGCATGAATTAAATTCGGTTAACACCATTGTTTCGAATTTCATTTTGTATGGATATAAAATAAAGAGAAATGTTTTTTTCAAACTTTTAAATTGGTTGAATCGCTCCTCAAAAGCTTGTTTTATTTCCTCCTATAATTATTAAATACAAAACAAAATCTAAAATAAAAATGTCCATATTAATCCAAAAACAGAATACACACGTGACGTCAGATATGCCAAACACAATGGTACCAATAGAACAAGGTGTTTTGATCAGATAGATTTAAAAGTGAATAAAAAATCAGCTCACCAAAACATCGTGTTATGTTGGTACCATTGCTTTTGGAACATCTGACGTCACGTAAGCATTCTGTTTTTGGATTAGAATGAAATTTTTTAATTCTCGGTGTTGTTTTGTATTTAAGATATGCATTCTTTTAATTTTTTTGGCAAAATTTTTACTTAATTTGAGTGACTTAAAGCTCTATAATTGTTGTTCAATATAAACAATTATTATTCATGAAAGAAATTAGAGTATTCATGATCAAACCAATTATCAATATGGATATTATGATACTGTTAATGCTCAATACTATTATTATTCTTCGAGTTGAAGTTTCTAAAAAGGTATATAATTTTTTTCCTTATGTTTAGTTATGGTTTACCATAAATGGAATGTACAATTATGTACGATAAAGCTCATCCTTGTTTTGACAAATGGCATTCTAACCTCAAAACTGATTAAATCCGACCGTCCATAGATTTAGAGCGTTTTGGCGGCCTTTGAAAAATTGAAACTTTGAACACCATGAAAACTAACTTTAGAAAAAAATGAAATATACTGGTATTTAAGTTTGAACGTCACTATTGATAAAAAAAATTGACTGGAGTTCCTCATGATTGGAAAAAAAGTCCCAGTTCATACCAGTTCCATCTTTCTTTCACACGCCAAACGCGCGCCCAACATTTGCACACAGTTAACATTTGTCACATGAGAACGGGTCGCTTCTGGAATGCGGCGGCTGTGGAATGATCTGCCGGCCTCTGTGTTTCCTTTATCCCATAGAATGGGTCTCTTCAAGACCCAAGTTCACGCCTTCCTATTCTCTAAAAGACCCTTCACACAGCATCCCCAAAGATGATATATGCCTCGAGGGAAATTATTTCCCCCAGGGTCTCCTGTGTGGAGTTATTGTAAGAAAAAAACATATATTAAGCTTTATCGTTGTCTTTTAAGCTTTGGTGTGCCGTAACGTTGCAAAACTGTTTTTAATGTATTTTTTACTCTGCTTACAAAGCAGTTGATTATTTAAAAGGATACAAAAACCTGTATCGCTTGTCTAATCTGTAGCATTACGTCTAGTATTACCACATACAAAAAAAAACGCCAAAAAGCACTACATATTTAATTGAAGAGCAACTGACGTCTTAAGACCGGTAAAGGCCCTAGGCACTTTTATTTCCAGGGGTTGTCAGAATTTAAGAACTTATTTTTATGATAATTTTATCGTTTGCACGTACGTTTCCGAATACGACCCCGGCATTCAGATTCTGTCCCTCCATTTCCGGAACGGGGACGGAATTAGAAAAAAACCTCTTAAAAATGAAATTGATTCAAAATGAACACAGGTCGGAGCAGAAAAGAATTTTCACAACTTTTCATTGAAAATTATCTTATGCGATAAATGGCATCCGATAACACAATAACGTTATATATTTTTTTCAATAATGACGTTCAAACTTAAATACTAGTAAATATTTGGTTTTTGCAACAGAAGTGGTACATGTTTTAATGTTCATTTAAAAAAAATAGTTGCGTTCCATTTTACGTTTATCCAAGCTTATTAAAACCAATGTCAAAGAAATATATAGAACGTACAACATTACTTTTTTATTTTTAAATACTAGAATATTCTGAAAAAAACACCAAAATTTACCATTTTTTTCAATTTTTCTGGCTTTCACCCTTCAAGTTTTTGGCCATCATTTCAAATTGTGGAAACAGAGAAGGTGATATTATATTTGCATGTTATTTAAATGCGCAAATTTAAAAATTACGTGGAAGATTGGAGTCGAGTTCAGACTTAGAAGAGATAAGATGTTGAACGGAGGGGAGGAATTTTTAGATAAGGCTTGATAGAAGAGAGGATATTTGTTTAGGCCCTCTGAATGAGGCATAGTAGGCTCCCTTGGATTGACTAGCAATGTGCCAATATTTTTCCGAAACATTGCGGGATTTGTCATAATCGTGGAAGGATGAAAAAAATGTCAGATAAGGGGATGTGGTTTATGAGGGTAATACAGGACGATCCTTGTTTTGCCAAGGAATACGCAATGTCGTTCAATGTCGAGATGTCCAGGCATCCAAATTAGAGTTACAGTTTTTCCAGAGTTTTGTCTGGAGGCTATCAGAACTCGAATAAGGCATACAAACTGATCATCACGATAAAGAAAAGGACTAGATTTAAGTTTTTGGAGGGAACTGAGCGAGTCAGAGAGAACTATATGTTTGAGGGATTTAATTATTGCAATGCAATATTGAAAATTGATTTGAAATTGAGTTAAATATTCTGTCATTAGAATTATTGTGATAAACGTTAATACCTCTACCACAGTTAGGAGAGTCTGGAGATTTGGAGCTATCAGTATATAAAAGAGAAGAGTTAGGCCATTAATAAAAAAATAATATCGCCGTTATACACCTGAAATTTGCGAATTTCGCATTATTCGAGTGAAAATGGCGAAATCCACCATTGTTCGAAATTGTTTAAGCTGTGGTTGGTGAACAAATCTGAACAGACAGGTGTCTAATTCTCAACCATCCCTTTCCCCCATTTCCTTTCCATCTCCACTTCCACCAGTCTCACAATACAGTTTCACTGGCATCGGGAAGTTAAGTCCCACTAAATAAAAATTAACAGTACATACCTCCTCAATTAGATACCATAATTAAAGTTTTATTCATTAAAAAAATCCAAATAAATACTTCCATTGAATTTCATGTGCTTATTCTGACATTTAAAAATAGACAAAAAATGAGGGCCCTGCGATCGTTTACAATGTTTTAAATGGAAACACAAAGATGGCTCATACGATAATCAAAGCAAGTAAAAAAAAACACAATGATCCAAGTGCATATATTTTACTTTAATAATAGCCAAGAATAGAACTCCGATCAACTGCTTGGAAGGCAACTATGCTGACCATTACGCCACCAACTATTATGGGAACGGTGGTATAAATTCATTATATGCACTTACTGAAAATAAGAATAATGTTTATATTTATTTTTTTCATTGCTATGAACTAAAAATATATATAATTACACACAGTGTTCAACAAATTTTACAGAAAGTATAATTTATTTATTTAATATGAACGGTATAAATATAACATAAACAATAATTACATATTACAGTAACACAACTACAAGCATAAGTATATAACACAAACAATTAAAAACAGGTAACTATTAAATGTGGCATTAGGTCGTACAATGACATCAGAGAGTATATAAAGAATAAAAGTTCATGAAGGATATAAAAGTAAAATATATGCGTACATTAAAATATGTAGTAAACTTAAGTTAAATTAATCTGAGAAGTTAAATAGGTCCGCTACATCTGCGTTTCAATTACTAACTTCAAGCAAAACTCCTTCATCTATCGGGTATCACACATTTTTAAGACGCACTACTCAAAATTTGACATCTTTAACTCTGCACCACACTCCATAAAGTTACACTGGCGATCTATCAGCTTTTATAACTTCGGTTACCTACTCACCTCATTCTACCATCAAAACTTTCTTCTTTAAACACATACACTATTTTTTCTTGTTCTTTTATTAATATAAAATCACAAACATATATTTCAGCTAGATCGACTCCTCTCCCCCTACCCCCTTCCTCTCTAGACCCCAAAACAAATTACGTGTAACTTTTAAATTTACATATCTTCTATATTTTGTAACGTTTTAATTTTACTTTGATTTTTTCGAAAATCACTAGATTCACTTATAAATAATACCCATGTGGAAACCTGTAAATGGTCAAATTTATATAACTTATTCATTATACTTCATTTTTTTATGTTAACTGTTGGTCTCCCAAATAAACAAAAATTAAAACAAAATAAAATGTAATCTAGGTACATGCGAGTGTTTGTAATGCTCAGTCCTGGTGTTGTTGCATTTAAACAGGATTTTGGAATGAGTAGCTCTCGCAGGTATATGAAAGAGAATGAGGTTAATTAAATCAGGGCTGTCTATACCACCATTTACAATTTTGAACATAAATATCAAGTCTGAAATGATTCTTCGATCTGACATATTTAATAAATTTAGTTCTTTCTTCAAGTAATTACAGTTAATGCTTTCAATAGGAATATCGAGTAAAATACTTTAAGAATAGTTATCTATACACACAAAAATAAAGATTCGGTATAAACCACCTCGGTAGGCTTTTAATATCCTAAATTATAATGAGATGATAATAAAAAAAGATAAAAAAAAAAATACAATAGATAAATGGTAAAAAAAGCGCGAATTTTATTGTTATTATGTACAGTTTTATTTTAGAATTAAATTTGAAATTATATTATTTAATAATTGATTTGAATGTTAGTTGTTACAGTTATGTATTCCGTACTCAGAATCGAAATTATGTTGTTTTATTCGTTTCTATCTTTTGTTGGTTTATTGCATTTATTTTTTAAAGTGAAATGTTCTAGACCCCAAGTCCTTAAGACGACGAACTCTAAAGTTCATCAAGAATGAGAAAGTAAGTTGAATATTACATTTTTTCTGCAAAAAAAAACAAAAACTCATAACATAAAAGCACGCAGCGCCTGAGTAGGCAGAATAAACACATTCTATGTAAAACAATTTTAATTTCACACCAAAAAAAAACAAAACGTAAAAATGTGTTTGAAGAATAATATTGCGTTTCACGTGATATTTTTTCCAAATTCGGGGAATGGTTTGTAACAGCTTGTATGTACATATATATATATATAAATTTATCTATGCAGGCAGAGGGGTCGCTTCTGTAGAAAACGTACATTCAGTGAGAACATATCATATAAGTGTAATAACACAGATACTGTCATTCTATTTAATGGGAAAAAAATGTTAGAAGCATTCAAGAAAGCAGAAGTCATTCTAAACAGAATCAAAACCTGGCTAGACTATCACTCACTCATACTTAATGCTAATAAAACCAAATTCACCACTTTTAAAATAAACAATCCTTAAAATTCAGAAACAAACCTTAACTTGAAAATTCATAGCTTACCACATTTAAATGTTCAATGTAATTGCCTATCATTGGAAAATGTTAACCACATAACGCATCTAGGTGTATAAATTGAACACAATTTAAAGTGGACTGACCACTTTATTTATTTGAATAAAAATATTTAAAAAATGATCTTACTTTTAAAAAAAATTCAAGAACGTCCCCAGTACAAAAGATTTGATTACGATCTACACGGCTCTCTGAAAATCACTATTAGAATACGATATTATCGAATGGCGCAGTGCTAATGATAATATTCTTAATTTACTCATTAGAACACAAAAAATCATAATGAAAATTATACTTAAACTCCCTTTAATAACTAGTACTGACGAAATTTTCAACAAACTTAACATTGTATCAATAAAACAATTATACTTTAAAACAATACTACTTTACATTCATAAATACAAAAAACAAGAAATAACAACAATCACACATATTCGGAACACTAGATCTCAGAGTCAAAAACACATCAAACAAGGAACCAAAATACATACAAATTTTCTTTAACATTAAAATCTACTATAAATCTACTCCAGTACTTACAGATATTATAATATAATCAGCAATTTTTTTTATTTTTTATTAATTACTATTCCGGGAAATAATTGAATTTATATATGTAGTTAGTTAATTATTTTTCTAGTAAATATTCAAATGTACTCATTAAACCAGGAGTCTAAAAATAAGAAATTAAAGAAAATGTATGACAATAAAATTTATTTTAGTTCGTCGCTCAACCACCAAACCGAGAGCGAGCGTCGAGCGGTGAGGCTTATAACTGTCAGTACAAACCGAATACCCTCTTTAATATTTTTTGTTTATGAGGAAAAAGGGAGTAAAATCATATGCATGTTATCTAATATATATATTTTATGAATTTTAGATTTGTATAATTTATTATGACTATATTTTACAGAACATCTATTAAGATGCGGGGCACCAGAGGCGCTAGTGTAGCAAGTTGCCATCTCAATGTATGGGAAATGTCAGGAGCTGGATATATTGTCATATTTCTACGGTATTTGATATGATACATTTGTAAATGACATGAAATTTCGGTATAGGATACAATCTCACAGCGGTGTTCACATAAAAAACAACGATTTAAATAAAAAAAACCTATTTGTGATAATTTATGTTAATACCGTTTGAGCAACCGACTGTTATGTTTGTATTATCTGTATCCATGCGAAAACCATAATAATATTTCGGTTGCCGAGATAGAAACAATGTTAATACTTATTCACAAGGAAAAGCGTCTGAGAGAACCATTATGGTTATGTCCCCATAAAGTGTACCCTTGCTTTCACTGGCTGACAATGTTTACTGGTTTTTATTCAGGCAGGAGGTGGCTAGGCTAATGCGGTACAGTACAGGACAGAGTACATTACGGAAGGAAGGTAAATAAACGGGTTTGCGCTTCCTTCTACTTCAGTCAACGTTTCGGACAGCGTTACATCATCTATCGTAAGGGCAGATGTGTATTATTATACCAACAATAAAAAATATTATTGTACTGAAAAATCGGTCCTGCGAGGGTTAACGCGCGCAACACGGTATCACGTCTACATACATAAATTAGTACTGGGCGTTGACGAAAATTTCATTTACCGCCGTTTACCCTTTTAATAAGAATAACCGTTGAAAATAACGCCAACGTTGACGAGACGACAATGATTATATATATTTTTAAATAAATATAGTACTTACTATCTAAACATATTATTATGATTAAAAAGATTGGAAATAAAAGAAAAAAAATAGAAGAGGACCTTTGTTTGAACCCTGAAAATTTAGTTAAAATTAGATCAGTAACAACAGAGGAAATAAGCAAAGTGAAAAATTCTCTTAACTCAAACACCTCATCAGGAAATGATCTTATCACAAAGAAAACAATCAAACACCTGCAAAACCAACTGATCTCGCCTCTGACATACCTTGTTAATCTTTCCATAACTAAGAGGCATCTTAGAAAATCATTTACGGGTTTATCGTATTTAAAAAAAATCATATTTGCTATGTAAATATGATTACGTACGTACAAATATAAAAAGAAAACATTAAAAAAAGGGTTTTTTCGGGTCGATATTTTAAATTATATACGGAAAATTTGTGTTCCAACGTCAATTGGTCGTTTTTTGGTAGTCCACCATAATGCTTATTATAATATTAAAAAAATATATCTATATATTTCATCATATTTTCAAAGGAGAATAGAATATTTTTTTTTAAATCACCGTTAGTCCTCAAATAATTGTTGTAGGTGCCTCTAAAATCGATAAATATCAATTGCTTTAATGGCCTATATTTCATAATGTAAAACAAAAATAAATAAATAAATTTTAACCCGTACTACATATTTACTATACTTTTTGATAAAAAAAGATCATTAGGTTTAGGCGAGTATTTATTAAAATTAAGTTTTGTATGAAACAGGCCGCGCAGCCGTTCCTCTTAACTATTCCCAGTTCAAACACACTAAACGTTTATTATTTTATAGCATGCAAAAAAAATTAATTTGTTCACTACATGAATTATATCTAATTTCACTATTTTATTTTTCTTCACTAATCTAAATTACAAAAACATATGTAGGTACTTCGTTCTACTAACACTAACTATTGAAACATATAATATGTTATTTTTAATTTTCAATTATTTTATTGAAGTTTAAGAACCTCATTGTAATATTTAATCATTGGAGAAGATAATATTAACATAACCTAAATGAAACATGAAACCGAAAAAAACAAAAAAAAAAATCTAGTTTGCAATTGTGTTCGTGAAGAACTTTGTAATCATAATAAAGATAGCTGCCGATAATATGGGATTAAAAATGGAGGATAATATTGACAAAGTCTTAAATTTGAGAAATGATATCGATGAAGATAACATAACTTGAATTGGTCTCATTAGCTAAGTTGGTAAAGCGGTTGTCCCGAAAAAAGATACAGTATTATTATATCCCTGAATTCTTTTTTTTCGTTTCTGTGTGTTTTTCTGTTTCATTGTTAATGATATTTCATTAATTAACAAAAAAACATTTGATTCACACACTTCGGGGCTTGAATTTGCGACCCTTGGCTCCAGAGCTAATAAGGTAACCTTCGATGCATGGCAGTATGATGTGAACTTTCACGAGGCGTATTTGTGGTAAAATTGCCTACACCCTAAAGCGCATTAAGAATAGGGAGACACATAAATAATTATAAAGCAAATAGCAATATTATAAAAGGGACAGTAGAAGAGTCGGGGACGCCTCAGGAAGCCATGGCGCGACTAGGAGAGTCAAATACTTGATTCGGGTCATGTCAAGATGTTGATATAGGGCCCGGGAATGCGTGGGAAGATTTGTGAAGGGAATTCTCAGGCAAAAATGGGATTTTTCAACAAAACCTTGTCTCACTGAATAGATAATACATACCTTCCATATAGATTTCAACGGACACCGATGTAGCCACTGACTTAATACCTTTTGCTTCGAGCCTCGAGAGAGCCAATTAAAATATAGCGATATATCTCTCTTACACTGGTTGCATTGAATATCGCAAATCTATTTGATTTAAATAAAATGATGATGAAAAAAAATCTATTTTTAAATTCGAGACCCGAATGGCCATACTTTTGGATCAAGAAACACGCCCATATCGTTTTTCTCGCGTTCTTCTTTATGTTATGTCTTGTCCCACGCCAAACATCTAATAAATTGCAATCCATTAAAATATTGTTTTTAAATGTGCAGAGAACTCTCCCGACCTCGATCCCATTGAAAGTTCATGGACGATAGTGAAGAAAAGTCCCAGAAAAAAAGGATTGCACCACAGGAGAAAAGCTGATTTTAGCAATTTTTAAACCGTAGTTTCACGATGATGAAATATAAAATATATGTTACTAAATTAAAGGTGGTTTGTTTGGTATTTTATAATGTGGAGTGTAAAGTAGGTTTGAAGAGGTGATAATGTGAATGAAGTGTTATATGTGTCGTGACCACCTCACTAGGAGAAACTGTGCTGAGGTGTTCACGTTGATGTGTTAAATGTGGTACAAGTATTGATTAGTTTTATTTTAATGTATTAGTTTTGCTATATATTTTTATACATGTAAATCCGAAATTAAGTTTTGTATGACACAGGCCGCGCAGCCGTTCCTCTTAATGATTTTACAGACAGTACTTAATACATTTGAGAAATACGTGGACGACAATATAAGAAATCTTATATTATCAATAAGAAACCAGAACCTTTCAAATGGCAAAAATCTCCGAGACACAAAAAAAAACTACTCGGGATTTTATGAGATTTATTTCATTTACGTCGTATTCATTTTTGTGAATGTAATCACTTCTTCCAGAAATAACGTAACTTCAAGGGTATTAGATATTATTTGGATGTTCCAAGGTAGGACACGTGTCGGAGAAGGACATTGTATCATACATCTAATAAAAATATGTTAGTTTGATGTTAGACTAGCTGATTTATACCAGGCTCTGCTCGGGATTATATTTTTTTAGGAATAAAGTTATGTAGTTGTGAATTCTTGCCGGTCGTTTGGTTTCCATAATTAATTGACAGCGAAAGTAATGCCTCGCATTACAAACATTTATTTTTTCAAAATATATCTAAATAATAACGTTCTTAAGTAGGTAGGTACCTACTTGTTTTTTCCATTTTGAAAATATTCTACCCAAACAAACCTTCTTCTTTTGAATATGTAATCTGTGGCTAACCAGAGTGGTATATCTATGGGGTAACCTTTATACAAAATGTAGGATTCAATGTTTTTTAAACTAATTTTAAAACATTATAGCAACAGTTTTACACATTCTGTTTTATATTTATAGATTGGTCAACCGTATGATTTATACAAAGTAATGTAATATATACATAATTCTGCAGATGTGTGCGAAATTCGTGGATGGTATTATTATAATATACTAGCTGACGTACCCGGCGTTGCCCGGGGTTATTATTAGCTTAGAGTAAAATTTTATAATCCCTAACCATATCTCTACTCCTATACCTACTTCTACTCCTACTCCCTACCAGCAATTTTCCTTTTATTTTGAACGTCAAGTGATCAAAATTTCATCAAGAAGTACCAAAATTTGGCTTTTAGGATGGGAAAAGGGGATGGGGGTGGTTTTTCAAAATCTCATGTAGACGGTGACCTTCCTCTTATTTTGCAGGTCAAGTGCGCAAAATTTCATCAAGCTAGGAATAAAATGTTAGATTTGTATACAAAACAAACACACACCGCCCGCCCGGGACATTCTTCTTTATACAATAATTTTTTGAAAAGGTCGTCCAAAAACAACCCATATTGAAAACAATAAAATACTTAGTCCTAACGAATTTGGATTTAGGGAGTAGCTAGGTACTCATGACGCCATTGTAGAACAACTTCAGCTATATACCGTACCTTGGATTAAAAAAAAATGTCTTGGCATTTTCATAGATCTATGTAAAGCATTTGATAGTATCTCCACATACAAAACTAATTAACAAATTAAATGATATCGGAATTATTGGCAAGGTTAGGTATTGGTCTCAAAACTATTTAACTCCAAGTGAAGCTGAAATTTTAGATTTTGGAATCCCTCAAGGAACTGTCATCGGACCAATTTCATTTATAATTTATGCCAATCAAATGTTTAAATTATCCATTAATGGTAAAATTATATCTTTTGCTGAAGATTCTGCAATAATTATCGAAAAAAAGACATGGAAAGAGATTACAAATATAAAATACGTAAAAATATCGAATCGTAGGTAGGTACCTATCAAATAATTCATGATTTAAAATGAGGGAATAATAAAGAAAAATAAATTCAAGTTTAAATTTGAAAGCATAAAACTATGAATTAAAATTTGAATAAAAATATATTTTAATCATCTCCGTTGGGTACAATGGGCAAAACGCTAGCCCACTTGAATATTTCACGCATTCTATGTTATATCATATAATATATATGCGTATCATTTTAATACGATGTGTAGGTTGGGTTCGGTAGGATTTAAATGAGGGAATAATTAAGAAAGATTACTTCAAACATCAATCTGCAAGCATAAAATTATGAATTGACAATTGCGAATAATATGGGTGCAACGGGCAAACTCTATTATACCAGACAGCAAAAGTTGTGCAAATGTGATGAAGCCAGAGTTCAGCACTTGAGAGATTTTTCTAAGATGAACTAGCATATTTTTTGCTTTAAAGGTTGATAAATTGTAAAGAATACAGAAGATTCAGGGGATTCCCCCAAGAGGGTGCAGGTGGCCAGGGAGAGAGGGAGGGAGACTAGGCGCCAGTAATCCGGTGCTTGAGTGAGGCGGCCTTCGTGACGTCACCCCCGCCAGCCTCTTAGCACCGTTGCCACTGCAGACCCCTTCACCCCTTCACCTCTACACCCCTATAGTCTACCGCCTACACCCTCGTGGCCCATACTGTCATATACCTACTTTGCTTTTCAACTTTTGTCAAGACAATGGAGAAAAAAATGTTTTCTGTGAAAAATTGTAACAATTTGGAATCGCATTTGAGATCCGTTGCTAGTGAAGCGTTTCCTCGTACCACTAATAAATATCACCAAGTTCTTAACAGAAAACTAACTTTTTGATGACCTACGTTGCTGAGCAATTAAGAGGAATATACAGGCCAAAAATATTGCTACAAGCTGTGTGTCTTATGTCACCACGAATATAGGTAATAGGCATAAAATTCCCTTGGCAAGCGGAGTCTAGAAATGTTTGTTGTAAGCGCAAAAAGCGGTTTTAATTATTATGAAAAGAATTTTGTAAGAAACAAAAAAAAATTAGTAAAGGGAATCTTTCACAAATAATCTTAGCTACAAATAAGTATTTTAAAAAACTTGTTTTTTTACATGCGTTTCTTAAAAATACATTCTTTAGTGGTATACGCTTATATTTTTAATAATGTAATTACCAATTTTATTTTAGTGCTTATCAAGGGATTTTCTAGGAAAACGTTTAATTTATCGAAAGCATTTTTTATTTATTTTCATAATGTAAACCGATTCGTAGTACAGATTAATCGAAATTGTGATTTCACAGATAGTTTCGCCTTGGCTACAGATCCGAAGGTCGTAGCTTCGAATTCCGGAGGGAGCACAAATAATTTTTTAATTAATATGTGTTATTTCACATAATGAATGTAAAATAACATAATAAAATATATATGCGAACCGTTCCAGAGCGGTGGATACTTTCAGTATTGCCATGGTGAAAGACCACCATTCAGAAACAAACGTTGCTTGAAATGGCTTTAACCAAGTTATGTAACCAGATCTGAATAGTCAAATACTTCCCAACCCTTTCACATCTCCTTCCCCTTCCCATTCCCCTTCCTCACAAAACACCCCAATAGAGATTGGAGATGTCATAGTTTCGCAAGTTCCGGGTAATCAGGACTCTTGTACGGTATTCACGTAAATTTAAATTTTAGAAATATTCTTAATTAACGAGTATTGCAACCGAATTGAAAACTAATTGATTAAAATTATTTTATGCAAGCGATGAAATTTAATAAGCTGAAGTTAATATTACTTAAAGAAATATATGAATGTATTATTTTTATCATGTTTTGTTATTTTACGGCTTTCCGTGAAAAACCGAATCGGCTGCCAAGAGAATTTACCAGCACAACACACCAAAAAACTACCCTTTCCTCTATTTATTACCCATCTCACCAGACGGTTCTAGAAAAATAATAAATAAATACCAAGGCTCATGAGGAGAATCCATGACTCATCTCAGAGCTAGCACACAGCCTCCTACGACAGGATCTCCATTACTTTCATGTGAAATGGATGTTATTCATCCAATTCGTAATGTGGAATTAAGACGTTAAGGAAGGATGTATATTTAGTAGGTAGATGAAAGACAATCAGGGGTGGATTGCCAATAAGAGCCTCTAGATAATTAAAAAAAAAAATCATCAATGTTAACTTAAATACCAGAATATATACTTATTTTATTAAAGTTCGTTTTCATACTTAATTAATTCTCAAAGTATTTTTTTTTTAAATCCCACTAAAACGCCTGGAATCTAACGGTGACCGCATGACGTCACGCATGAGTCATACGGTCCCACATAAGGAATTGAAACAGAAAGTATTTCGGCGCAAACAACCGCTCGACGTCGTTCCAATGGTACCGATGAAACATAGCGTTTTGATGATATGGTTTATTAAATTTAAATAATAATAATAATAAAAATAAAAACATTTATTTGTTAAAAAGCTATTTTATTTATTAAGATATAATATAATTTAGCAATTAATAAGAAGGTCACTGCTCAGTTATACATTCCGGAGCCCGGATTATAGCTTGTATTCAGCAATGGCGATAGAAATTAGAGTTACTTGAAATCTCTACACTTAAATTAATAAAAAAAAAAAAAAGATTTTAAATCTAAAAATATAAAAATCACTGACACAGGTATTCATTTATTTTTTATTAATGATGTTGTGCGGCTGACTGAACAACCAGCAACCATTCACTATAGAACTGCTTGAAGCTCTGCAGCGATTTCAACCTTCGAATAAATAGTGGATTTAATTGTAGAGTTTTCTTGAGGAATAGCTGTAACTACCCTCAAATACAGCGGTTCGATGAAACAAGTAAATGGTCTCTTTCACCTGTATTGTTTGCATACCAATTTTTAAATTCTATATATATATAACTTATACACATATTCAGAATCGGTGTTTGTTGATCCATATGAATATATGGTTTTAAGTCATAATATTTTTCATTCTAGTTCCTCGAAGAAATTAGACTCATGATCTTTTATTCAGTTCTTTTTGATTTTAATTGACGATTGAATTAGCTATCGGAAGATTGAAAGAACTAAGAGCAGTCAAGATGCTATGTTTGGAGATCGCGCTCTTCACTATTTAACGTTTTGTTACCGGTGATATCCAGAATATAGCTATCGAAACTCTGTTTCCCCATGTTCAAATCTGTGTCTATTCAGTAAAAAAAACCAGTTAGTATGTGGACGGGCTCAATAAAATAACCGTAAATTTGTTGATTAGAGCCGTCACATTTGCCACCATTGCCGATTATCATCGTAGAAATTTTGATCTTTGTATTTGTTTTTATTTATTTTAGCTTCCATATCTGAACCCTTCCAAAGCATGCGGAATCAGTAAATATTTACCAGTTAACGAAATATGTTTAATTATTTGTGTCTTGATTTTTAAGGTAATATTGTTTAACCCCTCGAGTCTTTTGATAATAAATGATTTTTCTTAAATGTGCATGGTAAAACTTTAAATGGCATAAAAAGCGCGCTTTTTCTCCTTCTAACACAGTTTAAATACTGTAGTACAAAATCAGATAACATGACTTTTTTGAGTCCGTTTCGGACTGGAAAAAAAAAGACAAGAGGTTTTTTTTAAAAATTCCTACAGTGCTCTTGAGATGCTATTTCACTCAAATGGCAATGTGTAGTAAAAGTAATTGTATTTTTTTTAACGATCATCACAGGGCGAGGGTGAAATTCCCTGACCATATGTAGGTACTATTATGTAGTACTCGTATTCTTCGTCGTACGGTAGAGAAGAGTTGGTGCAGGTCATCGAGAGTCACTCGATTCAGCACAGATGTGCCACAATGAAACTGGTGGAGAGGACGTTCTTCTACGATTTGTTTTTTAGTTTATATGTGTCCACATTAAAATAATTTCAAATCATTAATGCCTCAATTGCGCATCATACATATACGCACAGTAACTGCGACTGCACCGGATGCGGTTTAGTAAGGTCAACGTTTTTCAAGAGAGAGAGAATCCTGGCAGTTTAGTAGTTGGATTCGCAAAACGGTGCTTGTTTTTTACGTCTGAGATCTGCCACTGAATTCCTCATAAGGTAGAGGATTGTGGTAGGTTGAAGGTTAACGTGATCTGGATAGAACACGACTATTTAAAGGATTCAATAGTGAGTAGGTAGCTATATATTGAAGATTGTTTACCGGGTTCAATAGTGAGTAGGTATGTATAGATTGAAGATTGTTTACCGGGTTCAATAGTGAGTACGTATAGATTAAAAATTGTCTTCAGGGTTCAAAAATGTGTATGCATAGATTGAAGATTATTTTCTAGGTTCAATAGTGAGCATGTATAAATTGAAGATTGTTCTCTGGGTTCAATAGTGAGTATGGAAAGATTTAAGGTAATTTTCTTGGTTCAAAATGAGTACCTATGTATATAATGAAGATGAAAGTTTGAGCCAGTTCACCCCTGCATTAGGGCTGTTGTCTCCAAGACAAAGTATCCCATTGGAGGCTCCAGCTCCAGGGCGATACGGGTGGGTGGGCGGGTAGAAGTTGAAGCCGTGGGGGATGAAGTGAGTAAGCAGTGATCTCATTTCGCGGATGATAATATAATTTAACGAAGAATAACAAACTAATTCTAACAGTTGAATAAGTCACTTGTGAATTGACTTGACTCATCGCTGAGATGAGTTTAGTGGAAACTTCTGCCATTAGTTCTTAGGATACAGAAGGTATGAATTCATCGCTGTATGACTGCGATATGCAATTTGAACACTAGTTGTCAGATGAATACTGGATGAAAATCAGTTCAATTCACCCTTGATTTATTTATTTATTATTTACTCATTTTAATTTATTTATTAGACTGCCCTGAACTCCTGTCTCAAATTCACCTTAACATGCCATCGAAATGTACTCGCCACACCAAACTATTTTACACGTTAAACAATAAAACAAACGTTGCAGCAAATTAACCAATTTTCCGTGTTCTCCAAACATTCAATAATAATTGTCCCAACTCAAATCTCGACATATTTTTTGACTCCCTACAATCATTTAAGAAAAATAGTATTCGTAACACCAATGCGCAATCACAACTCTCCAATATATAGCACAATTAAGACACATATGTACACATACACGCTCAGACACACACATACACACACACATAAATACACTTATATACACATTTTTCATATACCGTTTTATCTTTACCATGCATCATTCCCTGGTACGTTTAACTAACCCCGCTCCGTAAAATTTGTACATACGAGTATACTCACTAGATATTCCATAGAGATATGACATTGGTACCGATCTTTGTAATGATTTTATAAAACCTTGTAATTTGTACACAACTAATTTTATACATGTACTATTTGGTTCTAAAATAAAAATAAGAGTTACTAACGCCCCGATGATGTTTTACATAATTTAAACATTTTACATTTTCTGTGCACAATACAGAAAGAAAAAAATTCAAATAAACAAAAAAGGATTAAGATACATAATAGTTATATTAGTGGAACATACGATATGTATATGTAAAGATAATAATGTTTAAGTGCATGACATAAATACAATAAAGAAGCAAAAGGTTTTTAAGTTGCTGATAATACAAAAAAAATATTAAAATAGTAATAGTCTAACGTACATGATACATAATATACAAGCGCATATGACATAATACATATGTGTATGACATAATGAAAAAAGGAACGTGTTTTTATATTTCGGATGACATAAAATATGTAAAATATATTTGACGGCCTCCATGGTCGAGGGGTAAGGCTCTCGACTACGAATCCGAAGGTCGCGGGTTCAAATCCCGGCGTGCGCTAGTAAATGCGTTTATTTAATTAATTTGTGCTGTTTCAAAATAAATTCATTTAAAAATAATATCTAGTATATTTGTGCACGTTTCAGAGTGGAAGATACTCTCAGTATCGCCTTGGTGAGAGACCACCATTCAGAGTTGGAACGTTGCTTGAAATGGCTTTTAGCCGTGTTTGGTGACCAGATCTGAATAGCCAGGTATTTTCCCCACCTTACTCTTCCCCTTCTCCTTCCCCTCTCCAATACCTTCAGCCTCACAACATTTCCCAATTGGGGATGCCATAGTCTCACTGGCGGGAGCAGTTGGGACTCTTGTGCGGTATTCATATAAAAAAATGTATAATATAGTGGTTGAATTGTATATAGATAAAAGCATAAAAAAGTCGTACAATAGCACCTATGCTATGCTTCTAAATAATTGTTACCATTTAAAAACATAATTAAGGTATCTTTTAAACATGGGCAAACTTGCATTAAATATGTCTATACTAGAATTATAATAGAGGTGAAATTGTTTCAAAGTGCATGCAGGCGAGAAATGGCTGCATGTAATTTGGTAGTTAGTCCCAGAATCATTGTTGCAGAATAATATATTTTTCCGAATTTGTCGATGAGGTACTTTGATGATGATTAGTTGCACGAGTTAACAATAGTCTAATATGGAGAAAATAATTTAAAACAAAATAGTTAATTAATAGTGGTTGAATGGTTACGATCCTTGGCTACGAATCCGGAGGTCGCGGGTTCAAATCCCGGGGTGCGCAAGTAAATTTAATTTGTTTTAATTGTGTTATTTCAAAATTTATTCATTTTAGGTAATATGTAGTATATTTGCGACACGTTCCAGAGTGGTATATAGTTTCAGTATCGCCCTGGTGAAAGATCGCCATTCAGAATCGAAACGTCGCTTGAAATGACTTTTGCCGTGTTTGGTGACCAGATCTGAATAGCCAGGTACTTCCCCACCTTCTTCTTTCATATTTCCTTCCCCTCCTCAATAACTTTAGCCTCGAAATATATCAATGATAATTGGGGATTCCATAGTTTCACTGACTCCAGACGGTTGGGACTCTTGTGTGGTATCACATAAAAAAGTTAACTCAATTATTTTAAGTGCAATATCTGTAATATATTCTAGAAAAAAGAGCTCTATACATTGATAAAGTTATATATGACTCATCATAAAGTTACTTGATTACATACAACCGTGACAAACCAATAAAGAAAATGCGCGATCAGATTTGTTTCTTCAGAACGTCCATAATCGTATAAATTGTAAAATTGTACATATAACGAAATAACTTTTTTATATAAAGTAATTTTCAATCTTGTTTATCTTAAAACTGCATTACAATTTTGACCCCTAGTTGGTTCTCAAAGTCAAAGGCGTTCTAAAATATTATCTATGTCTCTCAAGATATATACGTTATCGTGAGATATCTTTGGAAATTATTTATAATGAACTAGCCGAAGTGTACCCGGTATTGCTCAGTATATATTTTTTTTGAAAAAAAGTTAAGTATAATTCGTAAATTCTTGCTTGTCGTTTGGGTGCCATAATTGATTTGACTGTGAAAGTAACTATCTCTAAAAAATAAACAATTTGAAAATTTTGTTTCATTCTAAACATTTATTTTTTCAAAATATATTTAAATAAAAAAAAGTTCTTAAGTAGGTATCTACTTGTGTTTTCCATTTTGAAAATATTCTATCCAAACAAACCTTCTTCTTTTGAATATGTATTCTGCGGCTAACCAGAGTGGTATATCTATGGGCTAATCTTAATACAACACGGCGGGCTCAATGTTTTTCATGCTTATTCTAAAACTTTAAAGCAACAGTTTTACACATGGAATTCATTCAAACTAACTCCCCAAACCTTTCCGGCACTAATAAGAACACACTGTGCTATTTTCAGCGAAATCGATCTAGTAATTTTCGAGAAAACCGAGGACACACAGACAACCATTAATTTTTGTACATAGAGATTTAAAAAAAAACTGACTGATTCGAAGATACTTACTATTGTTATCAAATCAATACTAACATGTAAATGAAAGCATAACATATTTTAATTCTGTAGTAGAGAAGTTCGACCTTTGATATCTAATAAAACGTATGTAATATTAAGAGGTTTGATTCTGGGGCGGGGACCTCCCGACACACTAACTTCAGATCCCCGAAGAATGTTACCAACGAAATACTTAATGATGTCATAGTGTGCTGTGGTGAACGTTTATAAAGTCTTCCGATGTGAAAATCCGCGTTGTCTTGTGTGAATTTCTAATGCGTGTAATTTGATAATTAACAACACGGGATGTGCCTCGTGTGGTGGTTGCGAAATTCAAAACACCTGTAACTCACTCTATAATACAGGGTTATTCAAAATGATGGACTCAATTTCGTACCGCTATATTTTCAGAATTTTACGTTACATGTGAATGATCTACATAGCAGTTGAAAGAGGATATCCGAAAGTTTAGAATCCCACCGCTAGATCATAGTTGCCCAAAGGACCGTTAGAGTGCTCGCGCCGCCAAGCAGCCATGTCGCGTCAGTTTTGAGTAAAATGGTTACTATGCAGCACAAAGTTTTCTGTGTTTGTGAGTTCTGTAAAACTGAGTCGGCAATTCTGTCCTTTTCTACTTCAACAAATTAGGTTTCAATGTTCCTAGAATTGGTTCACGACCTCTAAATTATATTCCCTTAAACAGTAAAAAAATATTGAACCTAGGGTAAGACTCAGCTTTGCTGAGAATGTTCCGTAGTTGTAAACAGACGTAAAATCATTCGATTCAATTAACAATGTCATCATTAGCCGCCTTCAAATTATCTATTGACATGATGTAAAACTCTTATCCCATCAAATATCTGTTACGTAACGAACCGTTTTGTTAACGAACATTATCTGTCCGTTTTTGTCTTAAATAATTTTCATTTGCTCGTTATCACTTTTAATGCTCGATGAGGAATCTATTTCACAAATACAAATTGTATATTGTGTCTTTAATTAAAACAGTGCACGGTTTCAAATAAGCGATCATCGGCCAACAACTGACAGCTATCAAACGACCGGTAATCTAACAAAAAATCGGTCGGTAGATCAAATATTAGTTAAAAATGGCATCAAACGTTACGGATATTTATAAAATCGGTCCTATATCAATTTTCTGCATCAATTTTCTAGACCCATTTTCTTAAATTTTTTTTTTTGTGATTTTTGGTAGATAATGTATATATACTTCTTTTTTATTAACAATGCTGTGTTTGTTTAAAATTAGTGATATTATCTGTCTATATGTAAAATTAATACTACTGTGAGTGAACTGATATAAATCACCATTGACGATTGAGTCCATCATTTTGAATAACCCCGTACACTGAATAACAATACTATCCTCGTATTTCCTCAATGTTTAATTCCACCTACTATATTTAAATAAATCTGTCAAAGTCAAACCCATGGAAGGACTAAACATAATCAAAAAGTTCCTTAAGAGGGTTGTTTTAAAATTACAAAGTATGTATGGCGTTCGAAACACAGCCTCTCGTAGGACGCTCACGAACCTTTTCCGACCTTAAAAATTCTTTCATATCCAATAAACTACTACGCATTACATCATGGGACTATCGGGTTAACATAAAAACTCCCTTGAATAGCGAATCAAATCCCTTTCCCGGAGGTTTATTCCTCTCCGCGAGAAACAACTAAAAGAAAACCCATTGCAAGGAAATCCTTCTTACCCTTTACTGGCTACCACATTCTTATGCTTATTACGGTCTGACTGAATAATGTTCTCTTCCTGAATTCGTTCTAGGCTTTAATTCGCGAGTCGATATTCTAGGCACACCCTTTCCGTGGTATAAATATTACAGTAGTTTAATTAACCTAGATTGCGTGGATTTACCTCGTGTGTTACGTAAATAATACTCGTACATCATTGATACCCCTTTGTGGATTGCCTGAGGAAATTGTGGGAAGACATCCCACGATCGAGTGTATTGCTCTGGTGAAAGACCACCATTCAGAATCAATACGTTGCTTGAGATAGCCTAACCACTTCATGTTTTTGAACGCGCACGTGTCGTATCGCGCTAACCCGAGCACTGCTCGCGTGTTTCGACTTGTTTGCGTTACATAAGATAAACAAACGAACTGAGCTCGCCAGTTCCCACTTCACGCTCGTAGAGTTTTATGCAAATCGTTTTTTCTGTTTTAACTTATCATAGATACATTTGTTTTAAATTTTTTTATTGTGTTTTTTATTATTACGTTAAGTTTTTTTTTACGTTTTTTAATGCTGTTTTGTTTTTTTTTGAACTGGACAACTTTTAAATTGTGTAAACTCTTTAAATAAAAAAAATAAAATAGCCTGATGTTCTTTTTTTGTGAAAAAAACCAGAGCATGAAGCAGTTTTAAGCCGTGTTTGGTGACCAGGTCTGATTAGTCAGGTAATACCCAAATTTCCTCTCACACCCCCCCATCCTTTCAGTCTGAAATACTTGACTAATGTCTTTAATGATACGAGACGCATTTTTTAACTTCGATTGATGTTCAGAGTAAGAATTCTTCCTGTTTTTTCTTTGACAGTCAGCCAGATCGACTTGATATGCATTAGTTTTTATTTGCATTAATTCCACACAGGATGCCCTGAGGAAAATAATTTACCTCAGGGCCTATGTCATCGTTGGAGTTGCTGGGTGGAGGGTTATTTTAAGGGAAGAGAGGAGAGGAAGTTCGCGGAAGGAAAAAGGTATGAAGGGTGGGTAGGAATCGGCGAGTTAGTGTGTACAGGAGTGATGGGCGTATGAATCCATCCCTCACACAGCGGTGCAAGGCGATGGGTCGAGATTCTGTCTAGAGAGGTCAAAGGGTCTCCTCATTCCGGCCTCTACCCATCCGACCTACCACGTAGTAAGCCGCCAAGACCTGGATAAACTTCACCCCATGAACCCGGGAACCCCTGCTAAGTCACCAAACGTAGCAAACCACTTGGGGTGACCTATGGAAGAGGTGTTGGTCATTCAATAAATGGTTCCCGGGGCGGCGGTACCCATGCTCGCCTCTCAAATTGAGTCACTAGTTACTTAGTTACTAGTTATAAGTCTCAGTGGTTATCTGCTAGTTATAAGACTTAGTTGTAAGTCACTAGTTATAAATCTTAGCTCATAACTTATATTAAAATATGTTTTATTTATACATTAAACAGTGGTGTTAACAATATACTTCCCTTAATAATAATGAGTCTATTATTAAAAAAATCTGGCTTACAGCTCCATCTTAAATATGTTTACTTTCACCCCTCCCTCAATCTCTATCTCTTCACCCACTCTTTACTAATCCCCAGTCAAGCCTCTACCCTCACCGTGACAACTATTATGTCTGCCATAATTTTGTAATATTCTTTAGTATAAATTTTGCCCTGATGATGGAACGGTTGTGCTGAAGCCGGTCGGCGTGAAAAATAAAAGTGGTTAAAACAACGTTTGATTGTTTCATTTAATTGAAATACTAATTCTAATAATAATGATGCCACAAAATAATTATATATCTATTGAAGAAAATATAATATACATTATTGATATTTACATATTCAACAGTGGTGCAAACAAAATACTTCGAGATTCGGGATCTTTTTATTTTCTGTGTCCTTTCAGTTTCATGTTTCGTTTTGAGAGATGCTAATATTATCTTCAATGATTAAAAATATATTACGATGACTTTGATAAGTCCCAATAAGTTATAAGTCCAAGTAATATGTAAAATTAATTTGTTGTAAAATGCCCCTGTGAAGATTTTCCTACGACAATGGCAAGCGCTATAGAAGTAATCCAATAGATTTTTTTTATTTTCCCAAAACATAATCATTTACATGGCGCTACATCAGTGGGTAGGCCAGGAAAATTTACCTCTTCGACAAATATTCTTTACCGGCATTGGTCCTTCGCTATTCGTCTTCAGTCCTCTGATATTCTTCCCTGCGGTCAGTCATAGATTTTCTACATTTTTTTGCTACCGTGTCGCTTCCACTGGGTCTTGAGAGCCGGTGTTTGGTATTCGTTTAACATCTCCAGCCAATTGTGGATATTACAGAATCTTACGATGTAAATGTTATATAGGTTCGCACTACATTTTGTTTCTAGAATTAAAACAAATATATTTACTAAATGAAAAGACTCTTTGTTTGAATTGACTCTTATTTTCGTATAGTCGATTAGTTTCGATTCGACTGAATCATCTTCAGGATTTAAAATATATAGAATATTTTAAATCCACGAGATGATTCAAATTGATTCAAAATTCAGTCGAATCGAAACTAGTCGACTATACAAAAATAAAAGCGGATTTAAACAAAGTGTCTTTTCATTTAATTCATCATGTCAATCCACAATGTGTTTGCTTATTGCGAAAAGCAAATATATTTACATTCATATTAAAAAAAACACCTTTTGCTCCATTTGAAAAACTTCACAAATGTATTTTGTGAATAATCGTTCCCTGAAACTTACGATATAACAGTGAATTGACCGGGAGTTTATCTTTTCTGAAATAAGGAACGACAATCCATTTAATGTTTGTATTTTTAAAAAATATTTATTTATATTTAATAATATCGACCACTTAACTTAAATACCAGTATTTTTTTATAAAGTTAGTTATCAGAGTTAATAAAATTTTCAAAGTGCCGATTTTTTAAAGTCTGCCAAAACGCTCCGAATCTATGGCCGGTCGGTTTTGAGGTTAGAATGTCAAATTTCAAAACAAGGTTGAGCTTTACCGTTCATAATTTTATATTCTATTCATAGTAAACCATAACTAAACATAAGCAGTATATTTGTTTACCGTTTTGGAAATTTTAACTCAAAGAATAATAATAGTATTTAACATTAACATTATCATGCTATCCATCTTTATAATTGGCTTGCTCATGAATATTCTTATTTCTTTCATGGACAATAGTTTTTTTTTTATATATTCGTAAATATCGTTTATTTTGTGGCTTGCCGCAGATATAATATAAGCGCATGAATTTGTTTTGAACCACTTCAATTTAATATAATGATTGACTGGGTTCGGAAGTACCCTTGAAGAAACAGCTTTTTTTAAAAATTGAAACATAATTTTTTTATATGAATACCGCACAAGAGTCCCAACTGCTCCCAACCGTCTGGAGCCAGTGAGACTATGGCATTCCCAATTGGGGAATGTTGTGAGGCTGAATGTATTAGGGAGGGGAAGGAGAAGGGGAAGAGGGGGGTGGGGAAATACCTGGCTATTCAGATCTGGTCACCAAACACGGCTAAAAGCCATTTCAAGCAACGTTTCAATTTTGAATGGTGGTCTTTCACCAGGGCGATACTGAGAGTATCTTTCACTCTGGAACGTGCGCGAATATAGTATATATTATTTTTAAATTAATTAATTGTGAAACAATACAAATTAATTAAATAACATTTACTTGCGCACGCCGGGATTTGAACCCGCGACCTTCCGATTCGCAGTCGAGAGCCTTACCCCTCGACCATGGAGGCCGTCAAATATAAAGCTTAATATCACCCAAAATAATTAGATTTCAAAAAAATATCAAAAATAAATCCACAACCAGAATACGCACGGCCGAGACCCGTGACGTCAAATGTTCCAAATGAGATGGTATCAACACAACAATTTTAAATAACGATTTATAAATTCTACATATAATTAAGTATATAATAAAACTTGCATATTCTGTATCAGAGTTTGCTGATCTATATGAATATATATTTTTAAGCCGTAGTATTTTTCACTGCAGTTTCTTATTGCTATATACAAGGCGATCTTAAAAACACAAAAAGGCAAATATAAACATCGTGTATTTTTCTTCCCTACAAAAATATCGTTGAAGCGAAGAACTGCCTCGTGCTGCTACTAAACAAAATTTGAAAAAAACCTGCTAGAAAATAATATATCGCACCCTCGCTACGACATAACCTAGTTAGGGCTGAACCGCCCCCGGTGAGGGGTGCAAATCCTGTTTTTAACTTAACTTGAGCTGTGACAGGAGTTCAACGTAGTTTGTACTTTTTACGGTTGGAGCATCAAATTACCCCGACCCGACCCAGTTTGCTAATCTGACCCGGTAGACAGTAAAAAGTAGGTACTAAATCTTGAGGGAAGTGTGCAGATTTATGTCTGCATCACAGTACTTACAAAGTTTATGCAATACTAAAAACAAAAACTTTTGTGTTTCACCTTTCGTATTTTTAAGTGCCACAAAGAGAAAAAGTTGTCTTAATTCTACATAGCACAGATTTGTTTCCAATTTTTTTATTTTTTAAACTTCTTATATTTTTTACACAATATAATTATATAGGCAGGCTTATTGGCAGGTGGCAATTTCTTCCAACTAACGGAGAAGTTTAGTGTGACGTGAATAGATAAATAAATATCTAATTGCGTTAATAGTGAATTAAATTTAATAAATAATCAAGTATTAAAAAAAAATTGTTATCTCTAGAATTTATTTTCATATTAATATTAATAATAAAAATAATTTATTTTTTTAATATCTAATGTAAATTTGTTAATCAATGTTTTATAATAATTTTTTATTAACATTTTTGATTAATTACTTACCTACTTTAATCAATTATTGTTTATGTTCATAATTTGTTTATTCTTACATTATTGTATTCTATTTTTATCATTTATATATACTTGACTTTATTATTTTTAGTATTATATATATTCCTGATGAATAGAGTATCGTAATTTCTTCAAATGA